>MUZC01003208.1:91988-115323 GCA_002072015.1 Radix auricularia
ACAAGAGTAACCCTAGTGTTGTATCTGTACAAGAGTAACTCTAGTGTTGTATCTGCACAAGAGTAACTCCAGTGCACTCAAGACTTACATTTTTATAGAGATCAATGACGTCTGTTTCTTCGGGAAAGTCCGTCTCGACCTGTGAGACTTTGTACCGGTTTAAGACAGCGCCGTGATCTAAGATTAGCTCAACAAACTTCACCTTGTTCTCGGCGATAGCGAACCATAAAAGTTCTTTCAACTTTGTGGGCTTTGGAAGAAAAATATTATTGATGTATATTAAAATGTAAGCTATATTTTAAATAAGTAAAAAGGCAACACTTAGTGGCACGTTCAACGCGATAGATTTTTATTTTACCCATCTGTTTAAACTATAGGCCTACAAGCAGATAAATCAAGTCAAAGAATATTAATTTTGTATCTAGTATCCTCCAAAAATGTCCCCACCCACACTATAATAACAAAAAAAAAACAAATCAACTACACTAATTAGTTGAAAGAATTTTCCTATGGGCAACTTGTGCACTTGGTTTGACTATACAACCTCACTGGCCAGTTGGTTTGACTATACAACCTCGCTGGCCAGTTGGTTTGACTATACAACCTCGCTGGCCAGATGTTCGGAGTACAAACCTCAAGTTTTTCTTGATGTAAGAATGATTGGAAAACATCTGAACGACCCCATTCAATCATGCGTTTCCATGAAAAGTTTTCCCCTGGAAAGTTTTTTTTAAAAAAAAGATTATTTTAATTGTCTATAACAACTGAATCTAAGGTTTCATTTTTTTTTTTTTTTTTTTTGAGAAAAATAGCAACAAATCCGTAGTTGAAACTACTGACCTGTAAATGGTGAAAAAAAATGCTATGACACCCGGTTTATTTATTTATATATTTTTACATATTACTCAGTAATCGTGTATTTAATCAACTAATTTTTTTTTCGTTTAAAATAATTTTTAAATTAGGATTTTTACATTTTCATAAATTCACGGGGCGTAATGGTGCAGTATGTTGCTCATACAGGTGGAAGGGAGCTGGGGTGGTTAGCTGACTGAAGTTAAAAATGAAACCAAAAAATCCTATGTCACATGATCTATGAAAAATGGCGAGTGTATCCCCATTGTATTTACTATAAAGAAAATCTCAAAATTCAAATCAATAAAGCGAAAACGTGATTGAATGTGTGGCTTACAACCTGAGACGGAGTTTGTTTTTTTAATTTAAAGATGGCTTTTGTTTGTGTGTCTGTGTGTGCGCGCGTGTGCGTGTGTGTGTGTCTGTGTATGTCTGTCTGTCTATAAATGCTTTCAACAAATAAATGAATTAATGATTTAATGATTTTGGGATTGTTGGTAGAATTCGTAGCGCATCCCACGGTGTCATTTTCTCAAGCTTTATCAGACATCATTTCCATTTCAAATTTAGCAGCAAAGCTTAAAACTATTTTAACTAGGTCATGGCTTCCAAGATCAAGTATTTGATGATCTCAAAACCATTCCGACGTCACGCTTGTATCAATTCAGCCAGTGCCTTGCAAGCATTACGATATCAAAGAGTAGTTGAATCTATTTTCACTCACTTTTATTTAAACCAGCTAAACGGAAACAGAAATTCAGACATCTGATTGGTCTGACAAAGCGTCACTAGGCGTCTCACAGAGAACCCAACTTAAGTAAAATCCGAAAAGTAGCACCACGCTAACCAACACGCTACGCACCGCTTAAAGATGTTTTTAAAAGCGCTTCATCCAGTTCTAGCGTAGAAGATGAGTCCTTGGCATCGAAGACAGTAATGAGGCTTCTGTATTTTCTGCTGCATAACATTTTGAGATGGCTTTCCAATTTCTCTGGGACCTCGCACGTATCAAAATATTGATCTATGATTTCTCGCCGTTTTCTTTACAATAAAAAAAAATACAATCTTAATATTCGATCAATTTGTATTTATTGATGAAGTTTTTGAGTGATGAATTAGTTATGGTTTGGGTGTTACATATGATGTTTTAATGTATGATTAAAGTCATAAAGGATTTTAAAAATTAATAATTCAAAATCCTTGATGACATGAACAGATATCTCTGATGATAATGAGGGAAGAGATAAATAAATATATTTTAGAGAAGAATTGTCCATCTTACAGTATTTACTATTCCTTGCGGCTTTCAAATCCTCGCCCTCATTAAAACAAAAAAGTTATCCTCTTTAAAACTTTGATCAGTAAATGGAAACAAAGTTTTTTGTTTTTAAGCTAAAAATCCCCTTAAATAGAAAGTTTACCCTCTATTTCTATGCTAATTCCTACTTATATTAAGGTTTAAAAAATGTAGTAATTTCACCTTTGTGATGTTTCACTGTCAAGGTTTTGGTATACGTCAGCTATGAGATTTGCAGCTTTACCGGAACCCTGGTGATGAAATGGAAACGTCTTCAGCTACTCCTCAATTGTTAGGAAAAGACTTACGGGGTGTAGCTTTGTGGAGTTGCTTTAAAACATGGAATGGTTGTTTTAAAACATGGAATGGTTGTTTTAAAACATGGAATGGTTGTTTTAAAACATGGAATGGTTGTTTTAAAACAAGAATGATTTTTTTTAAACATGGAATGATTGTTTTGAAACATGGAATGATAATTTTAAAACATGGAATGATTGTTTTGTAACATGGAATGATTGTTTTAAAACATGGAATGATTGTTTTAAATCGTGGAATGATTGTTCGGAGGAAAAAATGATATTTTTGGAATATCATAATTGACACTTATTTAGTGTTAATAAACGGGAACGATGAGCCGTTATGAGAAAAAAACTACTTTATTGTGGTGCATATTAAATAATTGTTGTTGTTTTTTTGTTCGTTATCAACAATGGACACATATTTTGAATAAATTATTTATCTGTTTGGAATCCTGTTCAAAATGTTTTTGTTGGTTTGTAAAGTTTTATTTCAGTTGATCGTTTGTCTTATCTCTTGACGAACGTCCTGTCATCCCAGGGTCTGAATTGGTACCTCCTAAAAATATCTTCAGTTTGAGTGGCTCCTGGCGTATTTGATTCAAAAAGCCAGTCAGATACTTTAATATTTTCATTATTCGAAAATAATTTTGCGAAATATTTCTTAAATCTGTTTATGTGTGACTAAATAATTTTTCTTTACAAAAAGGTCCGTTTATACATGTATAAGTATATATATGTGTGTGTGTGTATATATATATATCGCCAGAAATTGGGACAAACACAAGACGCGAGCAAGCAAGCATGACGACTGACCCTCACTAGAGTCGACCAATCACAGTTTATGGTTGCTAAGCGCGGGTGGTGCAAGAGTGGGTGGTAGCTCAACCGCAGTGCGCATGTCTCCCAACGTTCACTCATATTGTTCCCATTTCTTCGTGCGCTGTTTGTGTCTGTTCTTTCCTCTCTTTCTAAGCGAATTTAGCAAATCTGCGGTGTATGCTACGCCCTGGGTTGTATCTAGTCTAATCTAAATTATCTTTTATTTTAAAGAATGTAAATTCTTTTTTTAATGTATTTATAACAATAAATATGACCTAAAAATCTACCTTCATAATCACAGCTGGTACACCATGTCCAAGACTTTTGCATAATCTTTTAATGCTACGAATGTCATTCCCTAGAACCAGCAAACACATGCCAGGTCCGCTCTTTGGTGTTTTGGCTGCAAGTAATGACAAGAATAAACTTCAATGGATTCCGCAACATGATATGCAAGGTGACTTCCTTTAATGCTCCTAAAACTGTTATTTCACACATAGGAAGTACATATCTCACACTCAGGAAGTAAATGATATCTTACACAAAGGAAGTACATGATATCTCACTCTCGGGAAGTACATATCTCACACATAGAAAGCACACAATACTAAATTAAAATTAAAATTGTAAAGCACCCTCTTTCAGATTTGACTACAATAAAGGTAACATTTTAGCACTTGTTTTGTATGTAGACAAAATGTTACACATACAGCTTTAAAATAATTTTTCTTGGTGTATTGGGACACGGTGGTCGGATGTCAGCGCGCTCGACTGGCGTACCGATGGTCACAGGTTCGAATTCATGCGAAGGCAAGGATATGTTCCCGGGGACTAGGGTGTCCCTGAGTCACCCAGCTCCGATCGGGCTTCTAACACTAGTTAGGCAGCTGGATATTGCGTGGAACCGTCATAGCCGTGGCCTGTGAACGCTGCATCACTTGCCACTTGAACAACTCGATACCTAACACTCAGGGTTTGAACAACTTGATACCTAACACTCACGGTTTGAACAACTTGATACCTAACACTCAGGGTTTGAACAACTTGATACCTAACACTCAGGGTTTGAACAACTTGATACCTAACACTCAGGGTTTGAACAACTTGACACCTAACACTCAGGGTTTGAACAACTTGATACCTAACACTCAGGGTTTGAACAACTTGATACCTAACACTCAAGGTATTAACAACTTGACACCTAACACTCAGGGTTTGAACAACTTGATACCTAACACTCAGGGTTTGAACAACTTGATACCTTTTACTCAGGGTTTGCGTTTAGTTGTAGAAGTCAAATGTACCCACACTCAATGCTGTAGTTGTTTTTGTTTTCAAGTTCCAATCCTACAAACCCATATAATAAAATTATTTTGAAAATATTTAGTGAAATTATTTTAAATTGTATTCAACTGACAGCGATTATTTGGGGATAATTGGGGAAAACCCAGAAAAAAATCGATTATACAGATTCATGTTTAAGCATAAATCGACACTCAAAAACTTGTTTTAAATAATCTTAGGCAGTATGGGCAAAATGTTAATTGTCGCCCTAAAAGTCTAGTCACACAGAGACACTATCGAATTCATTATTTCCAACGATCTTATATGTTGAAGTTGGTTCAATACTGTTTAAGACACGACAGCTTTATACTTGCTTCTTTCTTTTATAGATTCCAATATTCCTTTTTCAATCAGTTTCCTGACGTTGATCATTTTGTTATTATCGTTCGAGTCCCACACGATGTAATGTGAGTGATTGGGATCCAGGCTTGGCGCCACTTCTTTCAAGGTCGGCAATACTACATGAGTAGCGGTCTGTGGTGATGAATTCTGAAAGTTAAAATGTCTTTATGTATGTACGTGTTTATATATATGAATATAATTTTATTTTTTGGGGGCGGGGGTGCTCTCTAGCATCGTACATTCGGCTAATGAAGTAAGAAGAGATGGATAAAGAAGGGATCAACTCTGAACAAACTTTGAAATGGAGAGAAATCAGAGTCCAAAAATGTATCTCAAACACATTTGTGTTGCACTACTACTAGAGCCTCTGTTTATAAAAAAAATATATAAAGATTTCAGTGTCATAATTAATTTTATTTATTAAGTCAGAATTTGGGATATGATAGTTAAAAATGTTATATCAATAAAGCTTTGAATGTTTGTTGTTTTTTAGGGGTTGTTTTGTTTTTATTACTAACCTTTTTTACTCTGAACGAATGTTGATGCACGCCAATCACAACGAGTTTTCCGTAACTGTCTCTAGCAGCGTGGCCAATAACTTGATTGATGCCAGTCTTTCTACCATCAGTGATGACCCAGGTCACGATGACCTGCTCTGTGTTGGACAAAGTTAGGACAATATTTAAGGTTCATGACAACAGTGGCGTAGCTATGGGAGGGGGCAGGGAACAATTCTTAAGTCCAACCGGGCCCCACTTGAGTGGGGAGCCAAATTAGTGTCTGAATTTTGTTTTCATTAAATATTTCGCTACCGCCATGTATATGGCCCAAAAAGGTTAAGTCCCCCCCCAGCCCCGCAAACCACTACAAATTCCTAGATACACCATTGCGTGACGATCAAAATAATTCGATGATGAATAATTTATTTTATAATATAAATATAGTGTTATGTCGTTCTAGTATCAAATATCTGTTTGGAATCAGTGGCGTCGACAAGGGGCGTGTTGGTGGGGTCTATACCGAGTAAAACAAGAACTGTGTTGTGAAAATTTAGCCAAATGATTAAATTTAAGTTTTAACAACCGGGGGGGGGGGATCAGGATTTTACGGACAGTTTTCAGTTTTGGTTTTGAAAAAAAAGGAGCTATTTTTAAAAAATCAAATAGCCATATTTCATTCTAGTTTAAAGTCACTATATATTCAGATATCAAATAATTGTGTGCAGTGACTATAACTCAATGTAATTTTACAATATGAGATTCACAACTATTTTCTCTGTATGTTGCATGTAAAAGGTTTGTTTTTTTTAAAGATTTTTTAATCCACGTACACTGTTCTTTGTTATTTATTAGAAGTAATGTTTTTACGGAATTTTAAGACCAAGTAATTTATAATTTTGTTTTTTGAGATGGCAAAGTCGTAAAGACCAACTAGAGCATTCGTATCGAACCTTTTGGGGCTCGCGTGCCCTAAATTCAGCAAAAATCCACTTATTTATAGCAAGATGCCAACACACAAACTAAACCTGAACATGGAGGTTTGGCTTAGTAAAACAACACCCAGTTACTTCAAGGGGAATGACAAGAAGAGAGATTTCAACGATTCTAAAAGAATTTATTACATGAAATAAATAAGCTTTGCGTAAATACTGGTATTTTTGCTGTTAATATATTACGGCCAAAGCCCGAAGTTCGGAGATTCCGCGAACTGGCCGGCCAATTCACACTTTGGTCCTCAAATCTGGCCAAAGCCCCATGTACAATTGACATTGTAAATCCTAAATTGGCCGCCAATTTGCGAAGTGTCATTGAATCCTTGGCCAAAGCCTGATGTGGTAACGGATGACTGACCGGTAAGCTGCACATCTGTCTCTTCTGGTGTGATGGCTTGCACGTGGTAGCAAGGAAGGTGCCACGTAATGACAATAATATTCCGATCATCTGCTATTGTGACTAGTTATTATTCTAACACAGGATCATTTAACCAAGCAGAAGAAGTTGCTGACTAGATTTTTGATGTCTTAACCATATTAGGGGTCCCAAGAGTGCTTTAATTATTTTTTTTTTGAAAGGGGAAATAGTTTTTGAACCAAGTTGGAAATGAAGTAAAGAACATGTGGCCTTAACTAAAACTAATAAACGCAAAACTGAAACATAGGCAAAGCCATGGTTCCGTCGAACGTGCCAACCAAGATTTGAGATTATGATGATAATATTGATGCGCACATATTAATCAAGACCGTGGGCTGAGAGTCTACAATTTATTTAAGTCATGAGAAACTTTATTTTAGCAGTTACCGCATGAGGCCATGTTTGGTTGGAAATCAAAAGTTGTGTTGATTTCGGGATTTGGCCGGACAATATACAGCAACATTGGCCAGTTCACAGATGGACTGGCTATTTCGTGAAGTGGTTGATTTCGGGCTTTGGTCGTAACATATACATAATGATAATTCGTCAAGCCTTGACTCATACACATGCAGCACTCATGTCATCTGTCAGTCTATTTCTTGCGTCACATGTGATATAATTTAAAGCTGAAAACAGCTGTTCGCACGTATACGATGTTTAAAACAAAGTAAGCATACCCCCTCCCCCCTCCCCGAAGTGTTTTCATTGATTTGGCAGAAAATTAAGGATTTTATTTTCATACCTATCAATTTTGCTGTCTTTTTAAAAAATCTCTTTACATTCCATCTCATCATGTGTTGCAAGCAGATCAGAGAATACTCGGATATCCTTGTCGATTTCTTCATGACTTGAAGGATTGTGTGCAATGTGTGTAGAATTTTCTAGATTCATCTTTAGATTTAGAAACTATTTCACTTGCTTACTTGCAAGATCTCTTTTTAAAACACGTAGTTTTCCGTCAAATGATTTTATATCGCAAAATATTTTGTGCAAAATCTATTTTTAAATCCTTTATATTAACTTGTGGTGTATGAGCCCTTGCTTGCTTGCCGAAAAAAACTTTGGATTGATTTTCAACCCTTTTCCTCATAAGCTAGCGAGCTGAAATTTTGCAGGCAGACTTGTGCCGATTATGAAAATGATGTATCGAAATTTCAGATCGAACTAATATACTATAATTAAATTATTGAATTTTAAAAATTATTTAATTTATCTCTATGTGTCAAGTCTATTTTTGAGATAGTGTCGTGGTGCATATTATGTTCAACAACCTTCCCTGTCACGCAATAAGGTGAGCATTATATTGACAATACTATTTTAAAATACATTCACGATCGGTGAGCATTATATTAAACACGTTTTACGAGATATAACTAGAATTTTGTATTTTCGGATTGTTTTGCCCAGTGTATTATAATGAACATCTTTATAGCTATGTCTCGTATATAAAGGATTTATAGTCAAAAGCTTTTTTACTGGGTTTTTTTAAAATTGAAAACAACTTTTGTTAAGCCAGACTATGTTGGTGTACTGTGGAAAATCCTTTCCTTTTTTCATTTAAAAAATAACCTAATTTCGTCCAGGCAACTTTCAAATTGATCTAAATTCTGATCTCTACTCAACCTTCCAATATGATGTTAAATAAGCAAGGTGTTAAACTGTTCTTGAGCCTCATCAAAAAGTTCAGTAAAATGTAAGAGCTCGTGCCATGATATAATTCACCATTTTGGTGACAATTAGTGACATCTTTGAGAGAGTCGTCTGAGATTATCTGTTCCTGACACAAAGAGCTTTTTCATAATAGAGACAATACGTCAAATAATATTTATATCATTTCTATGGCGATATATGAAAATCGTATATATGGGCTTAGGCCCGATTCCAGGGACATAATGCGATGACCAAGTAAGTAAAACGTCAATAAATATTTATATCATTTCTATAGCGATTTATGAAAATCGAATATATATTCTTAGGCCCAGTGGCATAATGCGATGAGCAAGTAAGTTAAACGTTCAAGAACATACAAAAAATCGTATTTAAATTACCTAGTATTTTTTATGGTTATTATTGATTAAGGAAGAAATATTTTAGTAGCATACCGACTGATGAGGCTCTGCGTTCCGACTGGGGCACGCGTGCCAAAAGTTTGCATCACTGAACTAGAATATAAAAAAATTGACGGGATCCGAAATTCAGTTTATTCAAACAACACATCTGAGTTAAATAAAAGTGGAAGCTGCCATCACAATCAAATGCACAACAATAAGGATGTCTCAAGAACAAGGTGTTACGAAAACAGCGTTAACAATATCATCTCAGATATATCAAGTTGTAACAAGATCATGTTGTAACACGATTATATTGCAACAATATCATTTTGTAATAATATCAAGTTGTAACAAAATCATATTGTAACAAGCTCATGTTGTAAAAATATCAAGTTGTAAAAAGATCACGTTGCTACAAGAGCAAGTTGCGACAAGTCCGAGGTTGCACCAGAAAGTCAAGTTCGTTTTTCCTTAATAGGTTTGATCGCGGGACCAAAGTACGGGACGCCTTAGAATCTAGAAAGTATTATACTCAGGAAGTAAATGTTTTAAATCTTGAAAAGCACATCCTTAGACTAATTACATTTATATTTATATCGAATTAGTTTCACATAATTACAATTGATATTATTTCATTTGTGGTAATAATTTTCAGCTTTTGATATTTTCAGTAGCGTCATTAAGGGGTGAGTTGGGGGCTGGCCTTTCCGGTAGACACCAAAATGTAAAATTCTGTATGTTCCGTTATTTGGCACTAGAAAACTCATAGGAGATCTATGGGTGGAGTCGAGAAGGGGTGATACCATGAGCTACCGCCCCGGGTGACACCAATCCTAGTAACGCCTCTGTATATTTTTATTAGTTAAAATTTTTTACACAAAAATCAATTTTATCCATCTGAACAACTACAACAAATTGGTAATTTTTTTAATTTATTGATTTACTTGGAGGTGTGGGGAGTTATTGGAAGGGTGGAAAGAATTCGTCAATGTTTAAAGGTTACACCAAAAAATAGGCAATAAACTATTCTCTCTGTTTCAAACAATATAAAAGCCCAGGTCACTCATTTTGTTACACTAAGGGACATAGTACAACAGTCCATATCAGCTTTTTTAAAGGTATCATTTTGGTTTTGAGATTAACAGAGCGTGTGGTGTTTCTCGCCGTAAAATATTATGTGACGTCATTGTTTGAGCTTATATTTAAATTTTGGAAAAGGAACTCAAGAAGTTTATTATTTTGCATTTATTACCCATAGATAAGCTGTGAAATGTGAATTTTGGTTGTCGGACACATTTATTCGAACACATGCAGTGATGCAAGTAAGTTACTTGGGCTTTTGAAAAAAGTGGTCGCCATGGGCGCCCCACAACCACCTAGTAAATAAGAATTAGCACAAATCGGAGGGAGACGAATTCTTATTAAATAAAAGTCCAAGTTGACACCAGAGTTGCACGGAATAAATGCTATTAGCTGTAGTGAGTGACACCTCTGTTTGACAGAAGACTTTTTTTCAATCAGAGGCTAGTGGAATAGGCTACTCCAGCAGTAACCATTTTCAGATGTCTCTTAATTTATTTAAGTTTTAACTAGTTTTTCATTGAGACAATAATGATCAACCAATTGTCTTTATTTACTTAGCCAATACATAATATTGATATTTTGTAGAGCATTCTTTTTAAAGTTTTATTTTTAATGATTTTTTTAAATTCTACATGGCTAAGAAGTGTGCGTAAGTCACTGCAATATACTAGAGCTGTTACTGATTTTAAAAATGTCTTCCATTAATCGGGAAAAAAATCAATTCAACAATGAATTTTTATTAATTATATTTTTATAACGCATATAAAGATCCCATTATGTTGCGATTCATTATTTCGCGAAATCGGATAAGTCGCGGTAATTCCATGGATCCCATATTTTGTAACGTAACATAGCTAATTCGTTCTGCTAAGCAATAAATAAGGAAGAAAATCCGTTTTTGTTTATGCAAGGCAAGCACGTCTAAATAAATAATAATAATACGAGGGAAGCATGTAAGTAGCCAAAAAATAAATTATTACTAAATTGGAAACAAAATATTATAAATATTTTCTTAAATTTTATCCAAATTTAAATCGATCGTACTAATTTTAATCGATTAAAAATTAACATTTAATCGATGAATTAATCTTTAATTTCCCCAGCCCTAGAAGATACATAAAAATATTTCTTCAATAACTGGATTACACAGGCTAATAACTATCGATAAAAAATGAGCCCTTCATTATCTTTTAAGGACAGGAAATTATTTCTTAGTTTCTGTTTTCATATGATCAATCAATAGCATTGACACCTTGACTATTTTCTGTGTTGCCATTCAAACATTTACCTGAATTGCTGGTTAAGGAGTCGAGACCTCGTTTCACCGCTTGCTTAACTTCGGGATCTAGGTCAACTCCTGTTTGACCCTCAATTATCACTACAAGGCCGGGTAGTTTGAGTCCCAATGCACTTGTTACATCAAACTGCTCACATTTGTTTCGGTAAAGAAACAGATACTGGACGATACGAAAAATATACATTTTTCCTTAGATTGTTCCATTGTCTTAGAGTCAACAATAATGCCATTTTTACAATCTTTAACAAAATATTACTTTTAATGTCTATTTGCTTGTGGTGTGTCAATATTTTATTTTAACTTTAATAGTTAATATCATTGCTCGTGCAGTAGATTGTTAGTTTAGCACTTGGATAAGTCTGCATCAACTTCTGCATAACAGTCACAGTTATATGAACATAGAAGTAATGAATACAAAAACAAATGAGAAAATTAATGTTTGATATTTTTAAGATTTTTAAGACAACGGAAATACAAATTTAAGTTGACATTTTTAAAACTATCCTTTATCTCTCTTACTCCAATACCCCACCCCACCACCCGCGAAAACAAAATAACCTAAATAAGATTCGTAGATCTATATGTGACGCTGATGAATGTCGTCAATCTAAAAATAAAGAAAAACCCAACATGCAACATGCAGTTGATTTTTATAAGTTTTAAGGGTAAAAACTATTTGAGACGAAGACTCTGTACCTTAGCACCATGAAAGTATTCAAGTCTAGAAATATCTTCTCGTTGGTCTTCATACACACTTCCATTACCAACAATGGCGATCCTAAAAAAGGTTAATAATTATTACTTTTTTCTTTTTTTAATTTTCAGGTTAAAAAAAGGCGAGTACCTTGTCCTATCGTATATGCCAGATAATCTTTCTATAAAAAAATGTTATTACGTCCTTGAGTGTAAGTTAACTCTCTATTTAACTAATTGCGGCACACAGCATACACAGATATATTTATGTCAACAAATTTCGCAAAAATTTAATAACGTTTAGTGTTGTTTCTAAAACGATAGCTAATGTAGAAAGGGGTCATACAATTTTTTTTTTTTAAAGTCCGGTAAATCATTTTTAGAAGGTAAAGTGCTATAAATATTGTAAATATCGGTATAAGATGTTATGTAAAGAAAAAAGAAATTCTCATTGTTTTTAACATTGTTTTATAACAAAAAATGTACATGGATTTAATTATTCTTTAAATTAATGCTACTGTATACAAATTTTATAAAATACAAACATGAAAGTATCATAAATAGTTTTAAGAATTAATTAATTGAAATCGCAAATTATAGGCACATTTAAAGCAGGGGAGATAATGTTCATTGAGTTAACTTACGGTGTAGTCGAACTTGATTGAGCGTCACACTCACAAGGATATCCATGCTATAAAATACATGTACGACTCATTCATTACTTAAAATAGTAACAATGTGTTAGGTTGTTGTTGTTGTTTAATATTTTCAATTTGAATGTAAAATGTATTAGATAGGCTCTAATTGTATCTGAACAACAAAAGAGTACTAAAATTATTGTATTTTTCTTTAAGCACTTTTACGTTTCAAATTCAAACTCTCTTTCCAATTATGTAACATCGAATGTTGATGAGGAATAAAAACTTGAAATTATGTTGTAATGTTTCACCTTAAGGCGTCCCAAGTTCAGAACATAACGAAATCATTTATTTTCTCTCCTCTTTTCAAATAATATTAACTAACTTTAATCCCTTTTTCGTATACAGCAATTTCTTTTTTGAAGATACAAACTTCACCTCAAGCATGACTAATTAATTTAAACATAGTTTGCATGCACACGTTGACACACATGGGATGGTGCCAAAACACACTCGCACTCACGCCCAAACACACAAAACACAAGTCAGCAAAATAACACTGCAAAATAATTTGTAATCATCGGAAGGGCAAATATTATTAGCAATATTTCTAAACTCACCTGGACACTGGTTGGACACAGTCTCATTTTATTGACACACTTATAAATGCGATTAAATCATAAAGAAACTAGATTCTGCATGGAGGGTAACATCTTATTCTCTCCACTTCCATATAAGCATTTAAATTAGTCTTGCTTAAATAGTCACTTTGGTCGTTTGAAAAGCTGCACCCAATTTGCGCAAAATGGTTTGAAGGTAATCATGTAAAAGACTGCTGAGTTTTTTACAATTCGACCTAAATACAATCCCTTATTCACTTTTTTTTCCATTTTTTACTTATTCTCATTCAATGATAATCAATATTTTACTATCGATCCCTTGGAAATCGACCACCCCTTCCAAGAATAAAGCGAACGAGACAGTACATGTCCTTGGGAGTTGCGAGTTGACAAGGAACTAGGAACCCTTTCAATGGGGCTAGTCACGGCTCACTGCACACACAAACACGTTCAGTTATGCAGCAGCGACACAAAAACTCGTATACACACATACATTTTAAATGCGACGAAACCAATATCAATAACACGTTACTGATTTACTGTCTGTTGCGGGTTGTAGTAAAAATGTTGCAAAAACTTTGTAGTTTGACACACTCTGTGGCGTTCTATGGTTTATAAAATCCAGATTTTCGCTCGAAGGATAATCGTTATCTAATGGGCTAACACAAAAACACACATACACACATTTATATAGCGAAAGTAAAATATAAATATAAAATAGATATAACGTCCATAAGTATTAAGGTCATCAATTTTCATTTATTGTTTAATTATTTAACGGAAAGACATTAAAAATGACCATAACTGACAAATATAGCTAAGTCATTAATATTCATTTATGTGACATTGTAATGTCAATGATTGTTTAAATAAACGGTAAATGCCCATCTGTCAGGAACATCAATGTACTTCATATATAGTTACAAACATTAAGTAATCGTTAATTTCGATTAAAGCCAAAAATGAAAAATTATGACGTCATAAGTAACTAAAAGTTCTGGTTGAAAATCTAAATATCACTGGAATGTCTCCTTTATATGTTATTTTTTAACCACCAACGCTTAAAAAACACATGTTTTGACATATTTGGTTCAAGCGATGAGCAGGTCTATTGACATTATAACCAGCCGAGCTGAACAATCATTCACATGGAACTGAGGTAACTGGTATGCACAAAACGGTCTTGGCAAGGAATGACATTAGCGGATATCGTGTTCCACCATTGCACAGGGTTAATGGATTCAGGAACTTTCATCTCCATTTTGAAAGGCAGTAATTTATCAAAATACATGTCGTCATATTCTGTCTCTGAGTCAGACTCCAATATTGTCATTAGCTTAATACGCTTTTCATTTGGTTTGATTAGTAGGCGAAGTGTTAGAACCATGGTAGGCAAACTTTAGCAATATTTTGAACATTCCCATAAGTCAATAGTTTAAAACCAAAACAATCGTGTAATCGTCAGGAAATTTATTATTTATCGGCCGCTGTTTATTTTATTTTTTTTAATTTTTTTTTTTTTACTTTTTGACTTCCAATAATTTGTTTGTGATGGGTCGATTAATCGTTAAAACATAATTTTATCGTTAAATTTTTTAATGATTAATCGAGAAATGAATGGTTAATTTCCGCAGCCCTAATATTAAGCCAAAGACGCCTCCGCTGGCTTGGACACGTCAAGAGAATGCAAACTGGTCTCATACCCAAAGATGTGCTATACAGCGAGCTGGCAACAGGGAAAGGTCAGTTGGTCGGCCATGTCTCGGATACACGGACAAATGCAGGAGAGACATGAAAGTAGCCAACATTGATATACAAAACTGGGAAAACCTGGCTGAAGGTAGGACCACATGGCGGGCTATAGTGAAAGAAGGATCACTAAGAGCAGGGGAGCAATCTAAGGAAGAAACAGTTGGAAAAAGAGCGAGGAGAAAGGCCGGGCAACACTGCCCGACTACATTCGTGTGTGTAAAATGCAGAAGTGACTGTCACTCAAGGATTGGTCTCAGCAGCCACACCAAGAGCTGCAAATATTAAAGATAAATCTATCGTCTTTCGTAGACGGACAGATGCCATACAATATTATATATATATATATATAATTAAATTCTAAAGGTAAGGACAGTTCACTTGAATAAAAATCGACTGAATCAGGCCATCGGTTTGAAGTTTGAAATTAATTTAATTTGTGAAATTCAGAATTCTAATTTTTAATATGCAGTTGTTTTTTTTTACAAATTTTAAAGAGTAACACGATGCAGGGAATATGTCAGTCTCATCACAAACAATGACAATAATACAAGAACTTTTTAAAGCAGTGCGTTTTTTATAGTCATGGCGGTAGCATAGAATGCACAAGATAAGAATCTACTTGAACTCTTGAGGAACTTTTGGTAATAAGTGCACACAAAAAGCACACACACACACACACACAAAATCATGGAGTGAATTATAGTAGACCTAAACTTCTTGAGTGCTTCGTCTTCACAAAATCTAGACATCATCTATTTATAGATCTAAATGATTTTTAAACTAGCATGATTTTTTTCCTTTGGGGAGGTGGACATTTTTGTCAATCAAGTGTTTGAGACATTACCCCAGGCATCTGTTATGGTGGTACACTGGTACACCCTATAGAATTAACAAAAGTTTCTTACATAAATAATGATATGTCCAGCTACAGATATGTCGCTTTGTTTCGTTATCAGAAATATTGTTCGGTTTTGTTTTCTGTTTGGTTATAACTATTCTGTTTTGATCATCACGGGGTTTAACTTCGGTATTCTCGATCTAAATCAAGTTGGACTTTATGTGAACCCGTCGTATATAAGTAAACCCATGTCCACCATTTCAGATCTCGCACTATTCCACGCGGTGTTAGTGAACTTTAGTGGATGTATAATAGAATAGGTTATCTTTGACAAAAAAATAATGTATTCGTATGATTCACATTGTCAAATATATTTTAACTTGTGCTTTAAATAAAGAGAAATATTTTTAATGATGTAGATCATGAGTTGTTCATCATTTTTGTCGTTTATTTATTAAAGGAAACAAAAATTATGTAATACGTGACGCTACTTATGTGCTCCATTAATTTCATTATACGCCAGAATATTATTCCTTCAGCCCGTGTGTCAAACGTGTATATAAGAGGGAGGATGGTTAAACCACGTGTAATACAAAACGTTACCCCGACAGATAAAGTTATCTTCAAAGCAGAATTCTCCTCCGTACACGTAGGGACAAAATCACGTTCGCGTGACTTTATTTCCATGGCCCGCTTCCGTAATTTGAGAGCTAAGAGAACCATTCCCACGAAAATAATTACCAAGGGTAGTAACCCACTTAGAAAATCGAATATTTTTTCTAAAATCGCTTCTGTGGGATTATGAATGATTTCAAAACCTAAAGTATAAACTTGAAGCTCTGGGAGAAACTCGGTAAAAGTGACCATCGACAGCCCGAACATAACAGATTGTGGAAGCCAAAAAATGAGCGCGACGACAACGGCAAGTTTGATCACAACTAGTGCCAGCAATGTCGAAGCTTGTTTTGGGAAGTACAGAGTTACCAAACGTTCGATCGCGCAGCATACACAGATGGTGGAGAAGAGCTCACCCCCTAGCCAGCTCATACAAAGACACACGCGGGTGATCTCAAAACAGAGTCTTGCGGCGCCATGCTGACCTTCTGTGTACTCCCACATATAAGTCTCGGGGTGGATCTTCTTCGGGAACCATCGAATGATTGACGCGATATTGATGCAGGTGAACACGTTTAAAACACTTGAAACGGCCAAAGCCAGAAACAAAATGTTCGTTCTCTTTGAGAATCCGTTGCGGGCGATGCGAGTGCTGATGTAGATATTTCCGGGCACACCGCACAGACCCAAACAAGGTTGAATAAATACGTCTAGATAATAATTTAGCCTGTTGAGGATGGATTCAGGGCTAAAATAAGCATCTTTATGTTCGTTAGATTTCAGGTTGGTTTGGTCATCATTCGTTAAACTATCTTGTGAAACCGCTGTCATCCTTGACATGGTTTCAGTTGCTTCATTCCACGGAATGTCTGGGTTACTGTCTTTAGAAATATCCTCTTGAATTTCAGAAAGTTTGTGTCCGCTTAAAACTTTTTTCAGACGTTTTGCCTTCGAAGCATCCTCCTGACATATTTTAGAGTTATTTAAGTTCGTTAGGGCGTTAAGTAGAGATTCAAACACTGGAAACTGTGTGCAGTTGTTCAAGACAACAGCAGACGTGGATTTCGTAAGAAACGGTTCGATCTGATCTAAACCGTGCATGTGCACATCACTCTTGTTCGTAAGCTGATCTACGTGATCTTCACTTGAACTTTGATTCATTTCTGGCTGTGAATGATATCGCGCTTTTGAAATAAGACTGCTGGAATAGGTGTCTTCATTTGAAATCACCCTGTCCTTAAAATACAAATAACCGCAGTTTGCTATCTGAACGTACATCGAATATAAGAGCAAGTGAAGAGATACTGACGTGAGCATGATTGGTGGGTTGATTGAGTTCAACAATCTTACACCTTCGTATCGTTGCGAGGATTGAGTTCAACAATCTTACACCTTCGTATCGTTGCGAGGATTGAGTTCAACAATCTTACACCTTCGTATCGTAGCGTTGATTGAGTTCAACAATCTTACAACTTCGTATCGTTGCGTTGATTGAGTTCAACAATCTTACACTTTCGTATCATTGCGTTGATTGAGTTCAACAATCTTACACCTTCGTATCGTCGCGTTGATTGAGTTCAACAATCTTACACCTTCGTATCATTGCGTTGATTGAGTTCAACAATCTTACACCTTCGTATCGTTGCGTTGATTGAGTTCAACAATATTACACCTTCGTATCGTTGCGTTGATATGATGTCACGTACCGAGTGGCTAGTGAACCAACTCCTTGTAAACTTTCAATTTATTGTAATATCTTTAATCATGGCGATGACGTATCGCCTTCCAATGCGTCTTTCCATTCTTTGATTGAAGAGTGAAATGTGATATTCGAACATTAACTTTTTAAAGAAAGTTTTTTATATCTTTATAGATCTACCTGCTTGCTCATGAACTATCGTCTATTTTGTCTTGCTAATGACTTTTTATTTATTTCATTTTCTAATAGCTTTCAGTTATCGTGATGGAAAAAATCCGAGAGTCAATGTGATTGAATTCTTTTCAGTGTTGTACACTTACGAATAATATCTGGATAATTTTAGATATCTTAAGTTTGCTGCGGTCAGAGGTCACTTGCTTTTGTACGACGAAAGCAAAATTATCACAATCTGAAAAAACGAAATTGAAGATTTTTCTTTACTTACAGCCATTATATGTTTATATTCACCTCGTTCCCATATTCCAACGATTCTATTTTTTAATAGAAAATGACCTTCATTTAAAAAGGCATCTTTAAATGAGAGATATAAACGTTTGCATTTCCTTTCGCCAAATATATTATTTATCAAGCTGAATTTAATATACCACTTTAAACGTTTGTCTTTGTTTCCTCCATATACGTGTCAGTCGGCGATACACGTCATTCTCAAAGAACAGCCAGAATAGAATCCAAGTTCAATAAAAACTTATCTACGAGCTTGACGCTCGGATGTTCATCGGTTATTGTTTTCTGTGCGAGACGTGTGGCTTAAGTAAAAGACATTTAGCTAGAACAAAAGGCCACGGATTTGAATGAAAGACCCGGAATTTGTAAACGGTTATTTGCGACAACTCTCTTATGCACGTTTTGCTTTTGGAGCTGAGTGGAATACCAAGGATGATAATAGATTACGGTCTAGAAGAACAAGTTCGTAAGTCGGGTCAATCCCAAGATAAGCGGTTCGAAATCCTGAAAATTCCTTCAATTTTTTTAAGTAGCTTTAAAATGTTGCCATTATCTTTAGAGATAACACAGCGTCAAGGAGAGATGGCATGAAATCAACCTCTCCCCACCCCCATCCCCACCTCCCAACTTAACACTAAAAATCCACAAGATTTGAATTAAATGCCACAACATGATTCCAAGTAAATTTCTTTATACTTGTCAGAATCCCAATTAGATTCTAGAGCAAAACCAAATTTACGTCATACAATATGTATTCCATTTCTTAATAAACTTCGGGAATATCATAAAGTCTTAAAATGCAGATTAAAACATTTCTGGGTTGTGCTTTTTAATGGATTTAATATAGCAGTCATTTTCATTCTAATCATTTATTCTATTTCTTCGCTCGAATTATTAATGACACTTAATGCGTGTATGGAAAATGCAAACACAAAAATTATAATGGATCCTTTATGGCACCAGTGCAGACATTCTTAAAAAAGATAACCTCCATAACACAATCCATCCCAACCATCTTGGTTTTTTGTTAGTAAATACGAACGTATTATGTCTTTAAAAAATGACCTACATATGCAAGCCCTCTATGAAAATGTGTGATCAAGTTTCGGCCTGTTTTTTTTTATAACAAGAACTTGATATCGTGGAACATTTTGTTCTATTAAAATTTCATGGCACCGCGAGTTGTTCAACGAGATTTAGAAGCAAAGCGTCTTCGCTCATCATTTATTAATATCGTTCACAGCATATAAGTATTTATTTTAGATGGGTAAGAAATAAAAACTTTTTTTTTACTAATAAACAGTTTGCTATTACAGCAATGTAAGATATAAAAATTTATTTTTAAAAACACTTCAGAATAAACAAAGGAGGTGAAAATGTCTGTGTTGCTCTTAAAGCCAAAAACTTAGCAGATGTCTCCAACAATAGTATGTAAACGATGCTATTCAACAAGACAATAATACAAACTTGCGATCTATTATTAATTCTTTAAAAATCTAATAAACAGGCGTAACCTCACTCGAAATTTTTTATGTGGAAGAGGGTCAGCAGTCTCGAGCTACGCTCTTCATTGGGCTTCCAGGAAGCCCCCCCCCTCAGCTCTCTGGCCCCCTAGGGGACGTAAAAGCTGAGAAGCCCTCCCCCCCAGCGGTCGCTTCTAGAAGCGGCCACCTGGGCGTCTAGGACACTAGGTCGAAAACGCCTCCCACTTAGTTGACCCCCCGAGGCAAGGTGGAATTTTCCCTATTTCGACTCGCTATCACTTCGGTGCTACCCCGGCAAAGCTTACAAGTCTCAATGGTTAGGACCGTCGCGGTGCGGGGGATCATCAATGACATACCTAGGGTGTAACCCCTACAGGAAATTTTCCTCAGAACTGGTGTCCAATGCGTTCTTAGTGGTACTCTTTGCTAATTCGTACTGGCGCTCCTTGCCCTAAACCGGCACCGCTCAGTGGCGTTGCTACTTAGTTGAGGGGGGATGAAACAGTCATTTCGAAGTAACCGACCTTCAACTGGTACTTTGTTTTCATCATCGGCATTGCATCTAAATGCTTACCCTAAGATCCGTACAGTGACTGTACTTATATACGACCAGCACCTAACACCTAACATATCGGACTTTTGTATTACCTGGCAGGAGTTTTCAGTCTGTCGAGCCACGTAGAGGCCACCCCTTCTCGACAGAGTAGCCTCACTAAAAGGACCAAACAATAGAGTCTTTAATGATAACGAGACCGAGCTAATATCCTCAACAAATCCCCATCAACATTTTTAGCCTCAGAAGACAAGGACATCTCAATAAATTAAATGAAATATAAAAAACATGTAATATAACTGTCGAACAGTGGTTCTTAGCTTTGTTGGTGGTACTAAGCCCCACAAGTTTCATAAGTGCATTCATTAAACCTTCTTCATGGTGACCAAGGGAATCATTTGAACCGGGTGTGTGTTTTAACCTCCGTCAAATCCCTGTGACTGACTCACCGAACCATAGCATGGGGTTCGATCGATCACTGGCTAAAAACCACTGCCTTAGAAGAAAGATGCATAAATAAACTCCTTAAGACAAACAAACAATGAATTACCAGCTGGAATACTCAAAGAAATAAACAATCAACTGTCCCAAATTCTTGAAGATCATTTTTCAAGCACATCTACAACAATGATGGGAATTTAGCTAATGTTACTAGCCCCTCAGTATAATAGAAGGTGGATAAAACAGAACCTAGCATTTGTCTATAATTGTCTCTAGGTTCCGTCCATAAATGACGTCATGCGACTTAAACCCATTTTAACGACCTCTCCCTCTCACACTTCGTCACTAACTCAGAACACCCTCCAATGTGACGTCACAAAGCTTTGAACCCTCCCCCCCCCACACCAAACAAAAAAAACAACCAAAAAAAGCAATATTTTCTAATTGAAAGGCAGCATTCTGCAAATTACATTTTGCCAAGTAAATATTTATATAGTGTAAATCTGCAATCTAATATTGTAACAAGTGTGAAGCCTTTGAAACTTTGAAAACGTCAATAAATAAATTGCAAGAAATCAAATAATTTAATGGAACTTGAATGTAAAGTTATATATCATAAATATATGATAGGACTGTGATAAAGCTTTAAAAAAAAAATCAAATACACAAATTATGTAATGAAAATTGTATCACGTGTCATTGTTGTTGTTTTGCCTTTATTTTTATTTTACATAGTTGACATAGCTATTTTATGATAGATATGACGTAGAATTTAAATATTTTAGGGCTACGGAAGTTATTGATTAATTTCTTGATTAATCTTTAGGCTATGTATAGATTAAATATAATAATTCGATTAAAATTTTAAAAAATATATTTATATTTTTTTTTCAATTTATTCTT
This sequence comes from Radix auricularia, assembly GCA_002072015.1. Taxonomy (NCBI): domain Eukaryota; kingdom Metazoa; phylum Mollusca; class Gastropoda; family Lymnaeidae; genus Radix; species Radix auricularia. The sequence goes on from MUZC01003208.1 coordinate 113,987, forward strand.
CAGTCTATGGCAGTTTAAAAAATCCAAATATTATTTTTCTATATCTGTGATACAGGGGAAATAACTCAATAAAAGAAAAAATGTCAATACGTGTTTTTTTACTTCCCTTGAGATGTTTGGCTTTAATCGAAATTAATCGTTAATTTTTCAAAAGTTAACGATCAATTTTTTTATCGTTATTAGCCGTAATCATTTTATTACTTATGTTTGTACGTTCTTTATGTTAATTTTCTGAGACCAAAAAGGTTTACCGAGCAAGAGCGATCCCCGGTGGAAACTTGAACGTAGCAATCAGGCCCTCATCACTCAGTTGAGGACAGAACAATGTCCTATACGGAGCCACTTACACAGGTTTGACACGAGAAAAGACATCGGCTATCAAATAACTATCACCTGTTTGATAACTCTGCAGAGACGGTCGGATACCTACTGGTAGAATACCCCGGGCTGACGGGGGATTTAGATGGCAAAAACCCAATACATCGGAAAGGTACGGCGATGCCCACCTGATGAGGCTCACCTGCGATAAGTTGAGCCGGGTCCTAATTTAAAGAGTATAATACTCGACCCCAAAAGAGAATTCACATAATTAGTGACTTAACTTTAACTATCAGCCTCGAAAGATGTTCTTAAAATAACAAATATTTTAAATAATTTCATTCTTGTTTGTTAATTTTTTTTTCCCTTTACATTTGAGAATGTTGTTCATATGATTGTCTCGAGATCGTTCTCTTCTGAAATTATGGTAGACGGAAAATAATTTGTTTCGGAAAAACAAATGCTTTATATTAAACAATTAAATGAAGTATAATCATAATCTAAATGTACATTACTATTACACAAACTATCAGGTAGTATGCTTTTTGTGTTTGAGTTTAACTATTATTGATGGAATTTTTTTTTTTGGGGGGGGGTCTCAATTTTCTATTTCTTTCATTTATTTTTTTAACGATTTTATTTAAACATAAAATATATATAAACCTAAAATATATACCTAAACATGATAGCATCTCGGTAAAAATTACATTTATTCACAGCGGGTGTTTAGTTCGTTCATTTGTTGTTGTACCCATACATCGCAAGATGTGAACTTGTAAAAAAAAATGTTAATTAGTATTTTACAGCTTTCCACGAATCATAACAGAAGAGCGCCAAATATGACTGGGGGCGTCGGCGTTGTTTTGTTTTTAACACACCAGCAAAATCCAAATTCTACATTTTAGTTTAGGATGTGGCTAGCGCTACGACAATTTTGTCGTAGCGGCAGACGACCCGGTCGGATGTTGCTAGCGTTACGACATGTCGTAGCGCTAGTCAGGAAACTAGTGCTACGACAT
>MUZC01003208.1:116202-154379 GCA_002072015.1 Radix auricularia
TTAAAAAAAAAAAAAAAAAAACATGACGGCTGCGGGATTCGATCCCGCTATCACTAGTGGCATATCATTGCAGAGCAACCGGACTATCACTTGATCTAGCGAAGCTGATGAGAAAGAATAATTTGTTAAAATTATAACTGTTTTTCATTTAATGGCTCAATCTAGATTCTCTTTTAAACCTTTAAAATTCATTAATAAGCTTATCTAGTGATCATGATATTTCATTATGAGAACTTTAGTTCAGTATTTAAGTATTAGTAATGGCATAATTGAAATACAGAAAATTGTTTACGACATGTCGTAACTTGTCGTAACGGCAGACAACCCGGTCGGATGTTGCTGGCGTTACGACATGTCGTAGCACCAGCCACATCCGCGCGGGTTGTCTGCCGTTACTTTGTCGTAGCAGTAGACACTCCGTTTAGTTTAAATGATGCCATCAATTACTAATTAATAAATGTGTTATTATTATCTAGTGACAGTCTATTCTATAGTTATAAATTATATACAATATATTAATATTTTATATGATAAATATTAAGATGCAAATTATTAATCAACCTATTCGGTTGTTTTGTTTGTTTTTTTTAAAGTAGGGTTTCTTTGCACATAATAAGTAATAACCCTTCAAAATTTGTAGAAATTAGTATGATTTTAAAAATTTTATTAGTAATTACTACTAAAGTTAATTATTTGTTAATGTTACATTTACTTTTAAATTATAGCATAATTTTAATGAATGCCATATACTTATACTTATACAGTAGACAGTAGCTTATACTTATATGTCCATCAAATGACATCTACCTTACTCTCATACAATATTTTACCTCATTTGCAAATTGGAGTAATTTTCTAACCACTATCAGCAACTAAACCTAATTAAAGACATAAATGACTTAAAACTTAATGTATTTTAATATTTAAAGATGATATTGTTTTTGATAATTTGACTAAATTTTTCTATGTTAAATCATAACTGATATATTTTTTCTATCTTCAAGAACCCAGTACACAGCCTACAGAAAATCTTTTCTTACATCTGCTTAAAATGTTTTTTGTGTAAAACAAAAATACAAAGAAGTGCAGCAAATTTGTGACTAGCAAAGTTTCGAGTAAAATGTCAGGAAAAGGTGCAAATGAAAAAGACCCTGTCTCCAACATAAGCATTGAAGAGGAAAATCTGCTAATAACATCAATAGCTGAGTATTTTAAACTTGCCGGTATTTTTTCTGCAGTATGGCTAGTTGGTTATCTTAAGTTATCAATTAGTTGGTTGTGGCTTCTATTGGTTGTATACATTTGGAGGGAAGTGCGGTTTAAAACAAAATTCAATAAATTTGCAATGTATCGGAAGCTTGCCACAGATGAGGAAGCTGTAATTTTGACTAAGATTGAAGAATTACCATCATGGGTAAGTTTCAATAGCTTGCTATAAAATGAAAGAGTTTATATTATTAAAAAAGAATATATAGTCTTCCCATCATATTGTTATGTAAAGTATTTTTCTATTTCATCAAAATGGAATTTCACTTCCATGCCCGATTTTTTAGCTCTCTGCTAAAATACAGTACCTAAAGAAACTCAATAATAATATTAAAGATGGCTTGTCGATTATTTTTTCAAATTCCTATAAACTTTAAAGAATCTTTCTTGCTACAGGTTAATTTTCCAGCTGTAGAGCGGGTAGAGTGGTTAAATAAGGTAAAAAAAAAAGTGTTACTTTTTATGTTGTATTACTAAATTGAGAAACTTTGCCACAACAAAACAAAACTAATCTTAAAAACTATACAATTTTCTAATTAACCAATGAAGAATCCATTTTTATCTTGTAGGATAAAATTTCAATTAGTGTAAATGACATAACTAGCGTAAATATCTTGAAAAATAAAACTATTTTATTTATGGGCTTCTAATGGGTTTTTGTTGCAAATCAATGTTCTGTTTTCTATTTATTTTTCATTTCTGATTCCTTCTTTACCAATTTACTTTTACAGATCATTTACCATATGTGGCCATACATTGCTGAATATGCAGAGGGTATACTCAGAGACCAAGTGGAGCACTCAATTCAAAACAGTTCTCCAGAGTTGCAGTCATTTAGATTCAGTATAATTGACCTCGGAGATACAGTATATTTCTTTCATTTTTAACATTAATTATTGGCTCTTACAGCAATTTAACTTTGTTTAAGCTCTTACTTACTTTTAGACTAGGGTGCTCTGGGGTGCCTATGGCACCCACTTTTTTCAAAAGCCCAAGTAACTTCCGTGAATGTTATTGCATGCGTTCGAATTAGTGTGTCTGACAACCAAAAATTGGTATGTGAATGAGTTCATTAAAAAGAATAATAAGCTCAAACAATGGCATCATATGATATTTTAAAGCGAGAAACACCACACACTCTGTTAATCTCAAAACCAAAATGATTATGATTTTACATCTATATTTTAAATTTTTTTTTAAATATGCTGATTAGCCTTTCAGAATGATAGATTTGCTTCATTTTAATATACTAAGCTAATATGGTGAATAATTTAAAATTATCCATTCTGAAATTGTATCCCTTTTAACAAAAACAATAAGCCTATATTATAAATGGATTTACTATAGTAAGAATATAAAAAAAAGAAATGATGAAATGTTTTTTCACTGAGAAAAACATTTTTTTTTTAAAAATTATAAATTCTAGTTTAGCTTTAAAATATGAAAAAAATCCACCAGAAATTATCCATTTTATTGTGACCATTTAAAGATATTATGAGAATATTGTATGATGTGATGATCCCCATATAAATTAGTAAAATATTGTCGATTAGACAGGTTAATTTATAAAGTTATCCATATTCTTTTAGCCTCCTCACATTGGCGGTATTAAGGTCTACTCACAACAAAGAAAGGATGAAATCTATATGGATCTTGAACTCAAGTATGGCTGACCAAAAGAATACAAAATGTGGAAAACTAAAATTTATCTTGTTTCTCATAAAAAATATTTGTTACTATTTAACAGCAGGGATTTTGAACTAAAAATACTTTGGTTTATTTGTATTATTATTAGGATTTTTTTCTGTTAAGGAAAAAGATTTTAATCAAGATGAGCTTGCAAGAAAAGTTTTCAAATAAGTAAAGGATCTGGCTCTGCCATTTTTTAAATTATTTTTTTAAAAAGGTTAAAATATATTATTATTACATAAACAGTGGCCATGATTTCATTTAACTTTTATTAGTCTAATTATGCTTTAATTAAGGTAACAATTGTTACATCACATAACTTGTGTTATTTGCTGTTTAATGAATTTTAAAATATAGTTTTACCAAATTTTCTGTGCAGTGCATTATAAGTTTTATGGTTTGTTTTTTTTCTTTAATTTTAAAAACTTATTCATTCATACATTTACTCTTATATACTTAAATACTATAAATGCTGTATAAAATGCTTTAAAATAAGTGTAATTTAAAATTAAATATCTATGCTATAAGAAGTAACTTTTAAGTGACTACATCACAACTATTTTAAAGTATTATCTTCTCTTCCAAATTAGGAGTAAGATTATTTGCCTTGGGTATGTTGAGTTAGTTAAAGGATAATTTTCCCATTCAATAGCTTCAACAGCGACTGTAAAATTGGAGTAATAGCAAAGAAAATGAAAGCAGGACTTAAAGACCTTGTGGTAAATAATGATACAGTTTATATCATTTTTATTTTGTCGTATTTAAAATTCAAGGTATGCTAAGTCATGCAATATTTTTTAAAATAATTGTTTTTACTTCAATTAAGTCTTGATCTTAAAAATGAAATGAATATGTGAAGATCTGATGTATTGGGCTGACACTTGTTTAAACAATTAATATGAAAAGCCATTACACCTAAATTGGACAATTTATTGATAACTTTTTTTAATGTCATCTAGCTCTCTGGAACATTACGAGTTGTGTTGAAACCACTCATCAACCATAAACCATTCTTTGGGGGAGTTTTAGTCTTTTTCTTCAATAATCCAGTATGTATCAATTTACTATATCATGGAAAGAAATGTAACTGTTATTTTTTAAAACTATTAATTGTATGTCTTTAAATGATCTCATTTTACACTAGCTTTCTGATTTTATTATGTTACTGCTTAATTTTTTTTCCCATTAATCCATTTCTAATTTAACAAATTCAGATAGGACCAATTACTTTCTAAGCAAATGTTGCTAAAACAAATCAAATATTCCAAATGGTACAGCTGTCATTCTATCAATCCAACTGAACTTTGAGAGTGCTACATAGGGGATATAAGCTTTTCCAATAACCAAGTGTCATGATTGTCATTCCCAGAGGCATGTTTTTCATCTTCACTATATTTTTAGGATAAACAAAGATAAAAAGTGCTAAACAATTATATGTAATGGGTGCCCATGTTCCTGCCACACCTGTAATTTGGGAACATTTTATTGCTAGAGTAGCGTGTGTGTTTTTTTGTTGTTGTTATTGTTGTTTTCTCTTGTTGTTGTTTTTTGTTTTCTTTAATCAGCGGCTGTAATTAAAATTTATGGTTAACTTTACAACTCTATACAGGAACTGAATTTTGACTTGACAGGTTTTGCCAATGCCTTTGAACTACCTGGACTAAGGTTTGCTTGATAATTTTCTTTATTGAAAAATAATTAAGTTCAAGATTTTAATTTTATTGAGTCAGTGTTATGCTATATGTAATATATTGGTGTTAAATGTACACAAGATTATGGTACTTTCAGCTGGAAAATGATTAACAAAATTTTATAAAACCGCCAACTGGTACAGTATACCATTAAGTAATACAGGATTATAAAAGTTTGAATTCTGTAACGTTTAAGCTTCATTAGACTAAATTTTTTGAAGCATGCTAAAATCTTTCTTCATTTTTAGCGCATTTTCGAGATGTCGAAATCGCTATTGCACCCGTTTTGTCCGTCCGTCCGTCATCACCCTTGATCACAGCATCCATAAGTCCTAGACCCATGATGTATATATGTTTTTTGTATGCCCTGACCTGCCATTTGTGCATCAACACTCAGTTACTCGATCCGTTTAAAAACCCCGTTAAAACTACCAAAAAATATTTTGAATCGAGAGGTAACACTAGCGCAGGGAACGGCCGCCATTGCCGGAAGTCGAATGCATAATTCTTCAAGCATTGAAGAGTGGTGCGAAAGGGTGCAAAAGAATTAGTTGTTTTTTTTTTAGTTGACGTCATTAGAATATGTGTAAAAGTTTAGAGAGTTTTACGTCATCATTTGTGGTGACTTGTAGTTGGATTAAAGAGAAAATAATTATTTTTTTTAAATGTAAAGAAATGACTTTTAAATAAAAAAATGTCAGGTATATTCATTACACAAGAAAATTCATAAAAATATGTCTAAAATCTAAACACAATTACTGATAACTACATAATTCTGATATCTAACATAAGTACTGATACATAATACGAAAATGCGCTAACACGTCCTGAATTCCAATAGGTACCAGGCTTAACATGATTTTTTCTAAATATAAGAACTTGTAAATTTAAAAAAGTTGCTTAAGATATTATCTCTTCTTATTTCTCTTTAGACACAAGTTGCACTCTGTCCTTCTTGAGCAAATAGGCATCTTCATGGTGCTGCCTAACAGATTTCCAATTAAGCTTGCAGAAGGATTAGATTTCAGTAAATTCTGCCACCCTCAACCTCAGGTATTTAAATAAACAATATTTATCACCATTAGAGTCGGTCATAGTGTATTTTTAGTGAATTTTACTTGCCATATAATACAGTGATAACAATCTCTTTTCAAACATGCACCCTAATACCTATTTTGTTAGTAATACATATGCAGCACAAACAATTTTTCATTATCACCATTTGTATGTGGCAGATAAAACTAGGAAAATATAGCAAATTAAAGTGCTGGAAAAATGAGTTAAATAGCAAATTTTTACATTTAATAATTTGGTGTGCCTGCTATTATTTTTTAAAAGTAAACGTACATTATTTTTCATCCTAAATTTCTATTTGTACACTTTTGTAAACGGTATGCAGCAGATTCTACTATATCCCACCTTTAAAAAGCATCACTTCACTTCATTGTTTATGGTTACTACCATGCTAAATGACTGAATTACTGTGCTACTCACTTTGCTACATATAATGCTAGTTAATGCTTTTTTATTTTCTGTCCACTGCAGGGAATTCTCAGAATTAAAATTTTGGAGGCCAAAAATCTGATTCAAGCTGATATTAGTATAATGGGAAGTGGACATTCAGATCCTTATGTCATCATCAGAGGTAGCATGAAGAAAAAAAATTAACTTTTTTTTTCATAGCTATTTAACGTGTTTTAATATGATGATATAAATTACAAATATTTTAATATATATTACTGAAGCTTTCAACTTCATGTTCTTCATGTTTTTTTCCTTACATTAATTTTTTTCAAACATTTCGAGAAAAAATATACCAGACTACAGATTATGTCATATATCATCAGAAAGTTAGATTCTTTTGAGTAAAAATAACTGCTACTAATTTCAAGTAAAGTTTAAACAAGTTCTTTAAAATATTTCCAATTTAATGTATTGTTAAAGTTTATGTGATCTTATTGAAATTATATTGTGTTTGCTTACCAAATGTTTAAGTTGATTATAGAGTAGGAAAAGTCATCGTTTGCCTTAATATTTTTGAATAGACTTGCTCAATTAAGATGGAAATATTCAAACTGAATTCGTTTAGAGGATATCATTAGACAATTGACATCTTGAACTTTATCATTATTATAAAATTCCTAATGCCTGGCTCTACTTACTACCCTGATTTTAATGGAACATTTGGATGGGGCCAACACATGCATATTAACCAACTTACAAAATTTCATGTGATTTTCTTACTTTTTTTTTGTAGTTGGTTCACAAAAAGTGAGGACAAAAGTAATCAATAATACAGAAGACCCAAAGTGGAACCAAACTTTTGAGTTGATGGTAGATGAGGCTGATGGCCAGCTTTTGTACCTGGAAGTGATGGACAAGGATATTGGAAGTAGAGATGATCCTTTGGGAAAGTGAGCATCAACTTTGTTCCCTTGATTTGCCCTATTTGTCGAGTGATTTGTTTAAAGGAATGCATGACCTTATGTGGTATTTTATATGTCAGCCCATTCTGTCATCTTTTATTTGTAATTATTTATTACTCAAAATTTGATTACAATTTGCAAATATAAGAAGCTACATGTGTAAATATGATTCCATCCTAAAAAAAACAATAAAAGAACAATGCTTCTTGGATACACATTTCTTGGTTTATTGTGCCTAAATATTAGGTTTCCTCACACTTTTTAAAATAAATTACTTAAAAATTTAAAAAACTCATGTGATGTGCAACAGTATAACAAAATTTTGTTGAAATCAGAGCAAATTTTATTTTATAAAGGTATTAAAAAGCTCTTTAAAAAAAACAATAATTTTAATAAATTTAATATTTCTTAATTCAGAATGAAAATTTTGCAGTTATAAGTAATTTTTTTCTCACATTCACACTTGTAATGTAGTAAATCTAAACAAATGAACCCCAAAAATTGTTTTATCAAAAGTCATCAAATTATAAAACTTAACATCACATTTAAACTCTTCAAACTAAGTGATAATTTTGTTTTACTCCACAGTGTGAGCATGGAGTTAACACAGATCTATAACAGCGGCTTTGATGATGTGGTAAGTAATTTCATTACACATTACATAACTTAAAATGTTCAGTCATACTATAAAACCAAAGTCTAGATGCCAAATTTTATGACATTTTTTTAATTAAAAAAATAATGAACACATGTTTTGATGAGGAAACTTCTCAACTATACTGAGATAGAATTCGAAAAATAATTTTTTAATAGTGAATTAATTTAATTTAACTGTGGCAAGTACCCACTCCCCAACCACTACCACCCATCCATGGGAGAAATAAGGTAACTGAAAATCAAAAGACAACACTCATTAAAAATCATATACAAAGTTGCAACCTTCTTCTAAATTTGTTGTTTGATTGTATTTCCCTCCTATCCATACTGATGATAATAAATTTTTAAATGAAATTTATTCATAACAGGTGTTTTACCTACAATCAAATTTTGAGTCAATAAAATATTTACTATTTGCAACATCAAGAAATCATTAATTTATTTTTACAGTGGCTTCCTTTGGAAGAAGTTAAACATGGAATGCTTCATGTCCAGCTGACTTGGCTTTGGTTGGCCAATGACCCTTCAGAGCTTGACAGGGTAGGTCATTGATTATTACCAGTTATCTCATACAAATAAAATACTTAAAGATTTAAGACTTGACACAAAAACTTAGTCCAAACCTCCGAAATGAATTTATAAACAATGTAATTTCTAATGGTAACAATAAAAACTTATGGTCCTTTATCAAATCTAAAACAATTTAACCTACAGAAATAGCCACATAAAAGGCTCAAATAATAAAGCCTATAATGATAATTATAATGAGAATAAAGCTAATATCCTTAACACATATTTTGCATCATAATTTTTGGCCTCAGGTGAAATGAAATAGAAGAAATAGGTAACATAACTGTAGACGAGATAGGTATACATTCACTCTTAAGAAACCTAAAAATAAACAAAGCTACTGGCCCAGATGAATTTGTCTGCAAGGTTATTAAAAGAAATAAGCAATGAACTGTTCCCAATCCTTGTTGCTCTTTTTCTCTAAACCAGGATAAAGAGCCCCAGGATTTGAAATTAGCAAATGTAATCCCCCTCCTTAAGAAAGGTGATAAATCAGACCCTGGTAATTATAGACCTGTATCACTTACTAGAATCACCTTTAAATTACTAGAACACATAATTTATAGTAGAATAATTGATCATCTAGACAAATATAATGGCCTATGCCCACATCAATACAGCTTTAGAAAAAAACAGATCATGTGAAAAACAATTAATATATTTAATAGATGATCTGTAAAAAGGCTTAGACAATAATGATCAAATAGATACAATATTACTAGACTGATCAAAAGCATTTGACAAAGTTCACCACCTTAGTTAACTAAAAAAAACTTAACTACTTTGGAATCTCAAAATCCCTTACATCACTGGATCTAAGACTTCCTTTTGTGTAGGGAGCAAACTGTAATAATTAATGGATCTAAATCTGCACCAATAGAGGTTAATTTAGGAGTCCTACAAGGAACTGTGATAGGTCCCTTACTCTTTTTAATTATTTATATAAATGATTTACCTAACAACATCTCAACAGGAACAAAAGTTAGAGTATCTGCTGATGGTTGTATAATCTATAAAACAATTAAATCAGAACAAGATTGCAAAATTTTACAAAAAGACTTAGACGACTTGATAAAATGGGACGCTAACTGGAGTATGTCTTTCCACCCATAAAAGTGTCAACTGTAAAAAGTAACAAAGAAAAAGAAACAAATTCAAAATTTTTCATTTACGGAAAAGAACTAACCCAAACTAAGGATGCAAAATACTTAGGAGTAATAATAAATGAGAAACTATCATGGAATCCCCATTTCAATGAAGTTATTAAAAAATCAAACGAAACCTTAGGCTTTATAAAAATATACTTTTTCAAATGTACGAGATATATAAAACTAAAATGTGAGACCTGTACTAGAATATGAAACTTTTGTAAGGGACCCGTCCACCAAAGAAAACATTGATAAACTAGAAAAAAGTTCAAAAAAGAACTGCCCGATTTATTACTGGAGAATTTTCAAATCTGACAAAAAAAAAAAAGCAACATAAGTTAAATCAGTAAGCCTTGAAACACAAGAGGATAGAATAACTAAGAGCACAGTAGAAATTATACATAAAGCAATTAATTCTGATTTAGAAATACAACACAAAAATAACTTAATAACCACCCACAGATAGAAATAAAGATAAAAACAACTTTTTTATTCCGTATACAAGAACAAACACATACAAATTTTCATTCTCCTCATCCGGAATTTGGGCGTTGCATGAGTTGCCTGAAGAAACTAAGAAAACTAACACTTAAGCTACATTTAAAAAAACTCTAATAAGAATGCAGGACTAAACACAAACCATAGATAAGCTTAGGACGCAATAATCTTCTGTATAGAAGGAACATCTGTGAAAGATAAGATAAGATCTCATTTATCATGCCATCAATGTTAATTCACATTTATACCTCATTGTAATTTGTTTTTAAAAGAATTTTCAACATAGCAAATATGCTATAATTTTCGCAAACTGGTTTAAATGTGTTTTTTTTTTTCATTTTTCTCTTGCCTCATTGTGAGTAACCATATTGTAATTATAGAATTCAAATAATTATATTTTTTTTATACGCTTGACAATGTGTTCAAAAAAATAATTATTGGCCTTAGTTGAGACAAAGTGATAGAATTCTCCAGGGTTATGACCCTTCCTTTCACAAATGATATTAGAATGAATTAGATTAATTTTCTTTATTTGTTAAAGATTAAGGGCTAAAAAAAAATATTGAAATCAATATTTCACAAACAAATAATGAACAAAATTCTATAATATAAAAAACTATGTTTTCTTCACTATTATAAATGCATTTACTTATTTTGCAATTTGGCTCCTTTGCCATTTCTACTTCATCAAATATTGACAAAATGGTAAGTCAGGGCTGTTAGAGTTGGTTTTGTTATTATTTACAAAATTATCTTCATTAATAAATTAATTATTCTTTTTTAAAGATATTTTTAATTAAATAATTGAAGAATCAATACTTTTCCACCCATGAAATTTGGCAATAAACTTGGTAGCATTACTTTATTTCAATTTTCATTTGCTTTTATTTTACTATCTTGTTGTTTTATTTTTTAATGAGTAAAAAATTGCAAACTTTTTTCTTTTGCCCCTTATATTAAAATTGGCTTGATTTTACTTTTTTTTTTAATTTACAAATTAAATATATAAGTAAGGTATGTTAGTATGTACCTAAATGCATAAATTTTCAAATTAATAAATTATTATTTCTAAGTCAGCTTCATAAATGGTATTTCTTTAATATGCAACTTCATTTGTCTACAGTCATTTTCTCAATAAAGCTCAAAACTCTTTAAAAAACTGAATAGTCATGTCAATAAGTTGCATCTAATTATTAAAAATTGTTTACCCTTATTTGTCATCATTCTTCCCTCCCTGCAGATATTTTTAATAGGTGATTAAACTAAACAGTGGTTTGGATGGTGTTCACAATGCTATACTCATGGTTTTTCTTGACAGTGCTGGTAATCTACCAGTAAGTATCCTATACTGAAAATTATTATTTTCTTATTGCTTTCATTTTATTTAGAAACTATGAAGTCATAATTTTTTAACTGCTAGATATATTTTGCATAAGATATATTATGCATACAATTATATGATTTTTAAAAATATTCATGCAATCAAACCAATTATTTCATAATAAAATAAAGCTTGCCTTAAAAAATATATTACATTATGTCCTGCAATTTAATTTTATTAATCTATTGTTTGAAATAAAATAAACATATTGCAAAATTTTCAGCTTAAATAATAATGAACACTGCCTGCTTTTACAGTAAAGCATTTAGTTATGTTTAATTCAGCAATAATCATGATTTCACTTGCCATGAACAGTGAAAAGAAAATGTTGAGATTGAGATGCATGTTTTTGAAGTACATGTAACTCTTGGGTTCATAAGGCAGCTTTCAAGAAACAGTTTTACCCTGATTATTTATGTGAGACAGGGTGTACAAACATGTGTACATTAGGCTTGATGTAACTAGTTAACCTTAAGGTTTTATTGATTAATGACAAGGCACTCGATATCCATTTTGTGGCCATACTATTATTATTATAAAACATCAAGTGAGTTACCCTTTGGTGAACTACCCATAAATTAAAAACTGGCCGTTCTCTGTCACAACTTCTTTTCTGACCCATGGCCTTCCTTTCTCACTGAACTTCTGTCGGTCTACTCACCCAGTCGTCAGCTACACTCTTCTGCAGACAGATGCATTCTCTGTGTTTTTAAGGTCACACTAAAACATTTGGCAAAAGGTCATTATCTTTTTGTGCAGCCAAACAATGGAATTATCTATGGTATTCCAACTAACATGACGCATCTTTTCAAAATTTGATAATTGGTGCACAACACCCATGACAATAGATTTTTTTTTTCGTAATTTTTTTTTTAAACATTGACTTATTAAGGACTTGAACTGCTTATCTTTTGACTGAGTTCAGAATGCTAACTATACCTGGACAAAAGAATATTATTTTTAAGATCTTTTTTATCAAAACACTACTTTCCACTTGATGTGATCTGCACAAAATATCAACTCTCCAAACTGAATGAGATTTCATCAGCTAAAATGATTTTCTTTTATGAAACATCTCTGGAAAAATGAGTTAAGTGCTTGCCTTTTTATGTGAAGGGAGACAGTGCTAATCAAAAAATTTTAAAATTAAATAAATAGTAATGTTATATTGAGTTTTTTGGAAGCAATTTGTTAGTTTGATTTTAGTAAAATACCTAAATTGTTCAGTGTTAGGATTTCATTCCTTTTGGTCTATATTTCATATCCTAAGAATTTATAAATTTTTATTCAAAAAGATTTTTTAAATAAGTTAGCAGCATTAGCAAAATAAGTGATTGAAGAATATAGGTATGGCTTTAAAAAATATGCTATGTGTTGATCATTAATATTCGAAACCACAAAAATAACATCCACTCTTAACTTTTGATTTTCCACAGACACAGGTGCCGGTAAAAATGTTATTGTTCTTTGAAAATTGTTTCTTTCTATACTTTAAAATAATATTAATATAGTATTCTAGATTCATTATACCATACACATTCAACTAAACCCTATTTACTTGTAAAGGTCACAATTTTCTTTTCATTCAATAATTAACAAGAGTTAAGATATTTAGTTTTTTAAGATGCATCAATCAGAGAATTATAATATTTATAGAACAAAATTTCCAATCACTAAAACATCAGATGAAAATTTGATTTCAATAAATACACAAATAATCCATGATGATAATACAATTACAGTACATTATTTTTAAAAGCCATACAAGCCCGAATTGATTACAAACTGGCCGTTCTGTGTCACAAGTTCTTTTCTGACTCATGCCCTTCCTATCTTACTGAACTTTTGTCGGTCTACTCACCAAGTCGTCAGCTACTTTCTTCTGCAGATACATGCATTCTCTGTGTTCCTAAGACAAGAACTAAAACATTTGGCGAAAGGTCATTCTCTTTTTGTGCAGCCAAACAATGGAATTCTCTTCCATTACACATCCGAAGTATTTCAACTGCTAAGTCCTTCAAGACTGCACTTAAGACACATCTTTTCAAAATTTATTTTGAAAATTAATGAAACAACATTTCTTTTTATGATTAACGTAGCTGATGTATAACGTATTGCCATTTATGTAGTTAGTATGATATGAATGTTTATTTAATTAATATATAAATTACTATCTTCATGTAAAGTGCTGTGAGCCCGGCTCCTAGCTGGGATACAGCGCTATATAAATTATCATTTTATTATAATTATTAAAAGACATAATTTTGAATTTCAAGACTTATTTTTCCCAAAAATATATTGAAGGCTATTGATATTCTTCTATCACAAATTACTATTTTAAAAAAATATTTAAAATTGAAACTGCTTTTATATTTTTTGTTAATTGTGAGTTTATTAACAGTAATTTAAAAAAGAAAGTAATTTACGTCTACATTTCACTAGGATATTGATATTTGTAATTTTGTATTATTTGGCTTTGTTAAAAAATAAATTCTTATCTTTAAGAAATTAAAATGCGTCTTTTTAATTACTTATAAAAACTTGAAAGACTATTTTCAATTAAGTGCCATAATGAATTAAGCAAGTTCAGGCACTGTAAAGTTACTNGTTAATATAAAATATTATTTCATGGTTAAAAATTAACAAAGAACATACTTAAATGTATTATGATGCATATTTCTTATTTAATATTCAATAACTCTTTTTGTTTGGAATAATTCAAATGGTCTTTGATTTTTACTTTCAGAGAGGAAAGAAATCCTTAATTGAGCTCTGTCCTCAGGCAACTCTTACTGTACAGCAACAGAGGAAAAACAGTTCCATCAAATACAACACAAATGACCCTAAATGGCATAATAATTTTCGATTCATGGTGCACAACCCATATTATCAAAATCTGAACATAGAGGTAATTTTTAAAAAATAGAAAATAAATATATATATTTATTTATAAATATTAATTGATAAATTGCATAAGTTCATCCCTGTAAGCATAAAATTTCTTCTTTGACATAAGCTGAGTTCGGTGTTTGATGCATTCTTACTCATTTAAAATACTGGCGTCAACATGTGTTTTTGTATTGAGATATTGATCTAGTTTAAATGGCATTGTTGTGCAAATGAATGGTTTACAGAAAATATTTACAATGCATTTTGATGAGTGACTAACTGCCATTAACTGTTTTTACTCTTAATTTTTTTAATGAGTTTTAATAATTGCCTTATAAGCTGGATGTTTTTACATATCATTTAAAAATTTTCACTAAAAAAACTTACCCAAAGATTTGCTCATTGACAGTAGCTGTTTTCAATAAAAATACCTTAAAATTTTGTATTTGTTACCCTAACTTCTCAAAAAGAGGAGTTTTCATCAATTTTTTTTAAAGTGCAAAATTGAAGATCAAAGCTTGTTTAACTATATCATATGGAATCAAACACAAAGCTTTTAAATAAAATACAAAAAGCTTTTAAATAAAATTCAAAATATACAAACAAATTGTGTAATCAAAACAATAAATTAAAGCTTTGTCATTGTATTTGTTAAATAATAAACCTTTATTTTATTGTTTTGATTACACAATTGGTTTGTGTATGTTGTATTGTTTTAACTTAAGTAATCAGTATTTAAATATCATGTTAAAGAAAATATTTCTTTCATTCTTTTGTTTTAAAAAAAAACTTTGTCAAAAACAGATAAAAGACACTCAAACTCACAAGCGAATAGGAATGAAAATAATCCATTTGAAAGATCTGCTTGCTGCAGAAGACATGGTTGTTGACCAGAAATTCCATTTCCTGACATCTAAGCCAGACAGCTACATAAAAATTCGACTTAGTCTCAGGGTGAGTCAGTTGATCTCCTATGAGCCCTAATAGCAGGTTTTACAATAATAAATTAAGCTTTTTTTTTTGGACCACTTTGTCAAATATGAAAATAAAGTAAAGGGTTGATTCACATTATCATTTAACCCATCCATGACTTACTTTTCTCTCCCTCTCTCTCTTTCCCTTCTCAAAAAACTAAACAGAAAATATTCCTCATTGACAGTAAATATTATATTTTGACAGAAAAAGCTTTCAACACAGAATGTTCTGTATAGATAAAAACAGTTCAAATCCTTGAAGCAATATAGATTATAAAAAATTTCATTTTGTGACAAATATGTACTAGTTGGTACCTATAATATTACAGATAGCAGTGGCAGATACACAAAGTATGTGGATCCATTCCTCCTTTAAAGGTCTAGTTATCTAACAACACTGTTAAAATGTTTAACCTGTTTGTATAACATCAAAACAGGGTACTATTATCAAGTTGTTAGGATTATAACCCACTGTCCGACTAAATATAATTTGTAGCGAAAGGCTTTTGGGGGTTTTTGTTTAGGCCTAAATCACAAACACTTAAATGTGCTCCTACCAACATGTCACTAGTAAGCTTTTCATTGATAAGCTTATTCTCTGCAACCAGGGATATTTTATATTTTAATTTAAATAAAGATAAAAATTGTTGCCAAATTATCCACACAAAAAACACTTAAGTATTTTGTTATAATGACAGATTTTGACACCAACTTCTAAACCAGAGTGGCTGACCACTGAAGAAGTGTTAATGGAACAACATGCAAGGGAATTAAAAAAACGCAAGGGAACATTCATTGATACACCTTTTAAAGATATTATACTTGATGGTGTCAAAGGATCAAAATCAGCTGCCAGTATATTAAGTAATCATTCAGCCAAAAAGGTTTGTTCAATATATAAAATACGTTGCACAAAATAGTAGAATTTTTAGAAATAAAAAAATTTAATATTTGCTTTCTTTGAATAAAAACTCTATCGACTAATGCTTAGTGAACTTCATGATCTGATGATGTTGGAGGTAAGGGTAAAAAATTATTTACAATGGTGATATATAAAGATAATTGGTATAAAAAGAGATGATTGGTTTTAATACACAAAGAAAGGGAGAGGGAATAGAAAAGATTGCCACTTGCACAGTAGGACAGTCACACCAAACACATTTGTAATTATTTTTTTCAAACCTCAACTTGCTATAAATATGGTGCATGAATCCCATGAACATTATTTTATATCCTCCAGTACACAAAATGAACAATATTCTCTAAGGTTGTTAACGGTTAACCGGTTATTCGGTTAACCGGTCCTCAGACCAGGACCGGTCATCTTTATTCGGGACCGTAGGACCGTGTAACCCAAAAGAAAACAACAACAACAAACTAACAAAAACTAGCGTTAACGCAGTGAAAAAAACAACACAAGCGGTAACGCGCCTCGCCTCTCCCTCTCGCTTTGTCGCGGTGAGTTAAAGCGATACCAAGATCCAGCCGATTAATCGCCCGATATCTTTGCTACGCCTTTCAAATACCTCTCGTAATATAGGTACATGTACTTCACTAAGCGGCCGGTCATCTTTATTCATGACCATAGGACCGCCTAACCCAAAAGAAAACAACAACAAACCTAGCGATAACGTAGTGAAAAAAAAACAACACAAGCGGTAACGCCTCTCCCTCTCGCTTTGTCGCGGTGACTGTACTAGACTAACACAGTGCGCGTTAGATGTCAACAACGGTCAAGGCCGAGGCTGTTTCTATTTATATTAATTATAGTCTGTTTCTTATAAAGACAAAGAAAGCTATAAGAGCATATGACCCCGTGACCTATCCGCATTTTCTGATCACCGGTTTATAGTCTGTTTCAGTTCAGGCATTCAAAAACTTATCGGCGCACGCCGCTTAGTGAAGTACATGTACCTATATTACGAGAGGTATTTGAAAGACGTAGCAAAGATACTGGGCGATTAATCGGCCCACAAATTCGAGTTCGGTCTTTTAGTGACAGTTTTCCTGCTAGTCAAAGGCATTTGATTACCACATTAATACTAGTAATAGTACGCCGAGTGTAGCTCAAACCCTATTTGAACAGAAAAAAACGGGGAGGGGGAACATGTGCGTCGCAAAATTCAATTATTCTGGCGAGTTGACGATCGAAAAATAATGTTTTTTAAAATAAATTCCATTCTATCGTAGCTTTATAATTTTATTATATTATTAATTTTAATATGCGAGTTGATCGGCATCACACACAAGAGAGGTAAACATGACGTCACAAAGGACGGGGCGAGGCGTTGGTTTTTTGAAACTAATGAAAAAACCTTGCTAACTTTAACGAACTATTGAACCTGTCCTCTTATTTAGACCGGTGAACTACGAGTACCCAAAATAAAATATTAAAAAGACAATTAACCATCACTGTTTAGTTAATTTTTTGGATTAAAAAAAATGCTTTGAATTGAGGGGCATGCGGAAAGAGCTGAACGCAAGCGGGGGGAAGCGGGCTTTGATGCCATCAGACGATGCCAGGCGACAACATTCTCTTGGGGATATAAGGACGAGCGGTTAACCGGTCTTTTTTTGAACGGTTAGTCGGTCCTCAAAAACGAGCGGTCTTAACAACCTTAATATTCTCACAATTGTACTTGTCATTTGAAACAATTATTTTATCTGTGGTTTAAAATCCTTTTTTTTTTAAAATCTGTAATGGGATATATGTTTAAGCTGTAAAAAATGTGCATTCTTTTACCTAGGTCTCAATCTTAAATACCTTCATCAGTGCCGATGAAAGCAGTGTTGATTTAAACTTTCAATTGGAGTCTGGAGTGGATCCGGTTCTGACAACCAGTACAAAATTGGAGACTAGATTGAAAGAAGGAAGATCTTTTAGGTACCTTATCTGACCACCTAGAATAACAATGTTCTAAGTGACCTTTTGGTTGATCCCAGATATTCACCTTTGAAATTGTGATGATTATTTTTATATCCCAAGGGCCATAACTCATTTTTTGTCAAAAAAATTAACTTAGAGTTAGAACATTGGTGTTCTATTATTGGCTTGTGGGGTCTTGTTAATATTTTTTTTTTTTTAAATCCTTTATATTAACTTGTGGTAACAAAAGTGTTAGTTCAATAAAATTTTAAAATGTTCTCATTTGGTACACATTAATGCCTCAAACTTTTATTTATCAATTAAATTTTATAATTTCTCTATAAATTTCCATAATCCCAGCAGTGTTGGTAATGAAGGTGTTTATGGCCTTGGGCGTATTAAGCTGACATTTAGATACACCCTTAGAAAAGATAGAATTATCATTGTTGTCCACCGATGCTGGTAAGTTTTTACCATTTTCTCGCGTGCTTCTGAAAACCCTTTTTATGTTTCATGACCATGTTCACAAATTTATTTATTATTCAAATGTGTTATTCTTTTTTTTAACTGATGTGGACTTAAATTTGGGTTATTCAAGTACATAAATTAAATTTATTAAATGATTTGAACTTTATTTTAATAGATACTTGCTTTATAATACATAAATTCAAACAAACCAGGAAAAACAACACAATAGCAACATACAAAAATCTTCTTTTTTTAATGCAAAACTAGACACAAACCATTGATAACACAAGGGTGAAATGAGCCTCTGTAATGTATAAGATAATTTCAAAATACTCAGTGTCAACTAAGAGATTAGAATGTAAGAATGTGAAATCATTAATGTTGATTGAATAACATGTACTTCTCTCATTCTCATTCCCTTCAGCAACCTCAAACCACTCCCAGCTCTCAATAAAAATGCAGTTGATGCCTATGTGAAGCTGAAACTGTTACCCCATGAAACCTCTTCAAATAAGAAAACAAAAGTTGTCAAAGATGACCTTAACCCTGTCTTTAATGAACCGTATGTATTTTACTTTGAGAATATTGTTCTCAAACCTTACACAACAGTAATGTGATATTTCCTATTTACCAAATATTTGTAATAATTAAGAGAATATTTTGTCCCCCAAGTATTACTTAAGTTATTTTAAATCATTTTTAAAAAATAATTATATATGTGGGGATGGTGGTCTAGTGGTAGCGTGCTGGAATTTCAAACCGAGGCAAAAGAGAGTCACAGGTTCGAGCCTCAGTGCTGGCAAGGCCCCTGGGGCATTGTGCTAGACACACAATCCCTTGCTCGTTAGTGGTGGCTAAATGAAACCTATGAACGCTACTTCACTTGCCCCTTAGGCTATCATGGTCTGAATAGGGGGTTATTATAATTATTATATCTGTTAATTCTGATTAATATTGTTGATCCTTTGCATGAAGCTAAAACATTCTTGAGTCTAAAAAAACTATAAGATTAAATATGTGAGTGTTGTTTGTTTTTTTTTGTATTGGTTAAACTATTTTTATATAATTCTGGTTAGCTTCTTTTAGACTGTTAAATTTCTTTTCCAGATTTGAATATTCAGTTTCTCAAAAAGTAATAGCCAAAAGATTACTTGAGGTACTTGTAAAAGATGAAGTGGGCTTTTTTTCATCTCCTGAGAACTTAATTGGAAAAGTTGTGATTGACTTTTCAACATTTGATTTCCGAAAACCAATTACTCAATGGTAAAAGTCAAGTTATTTTAAAAGAGTTGTATAATTTTTTGTCTCAGACTACAATTACTGGTATCTGATATTACTAATATTTACATGTTCAGATCTCACAGATAAGTTTTGAGTGTTAGCCCCTTTTGCCAAAATAAATCAAAATTTTAAATTGTACTTCCAAACCAAGGAAAGCAAGTTAACTCACGTCCATAATTTTTTTTACTGAGGTACAAGTAAACCGAAAAGATGAAAGCCCACTTGTAAACTAATTGAATACTATTGTAACACTTTACACAACATTATATAATTAAAAAAACAAAGCCACTTTTAAAGCTCATTACATATCTTTTGTTTTTGGTATCTTTTACATAACTCTGATAAAATAGTTTATTTTGGCTTGCTCTTAAAATGAACTAATATTTATTTCTCTATACAATTTTCAAAACCAATGATGAGTGATATTATTTTCTTACACTTATGCCTGGTTTCTCAAAAAGAAAATGGTGTATTCAATTATGTCCTGGATTTATCTGTATTATTTTATATTATATTAAAATCAGTCAAAGCAAAGCTTAAGTCAATATAAGATATTAAACAAGCTCTCTATGCGCAGCATATATCAGTAATTGATTGTTTGACAAAATCTATTTAAATAGATTTTGTAAATATAAATTACTAACTCTAATCTTAACAATAAAATTATTGAACATCCCAAGTTTTTAAGCAATACTTATTTCAACTCCTACAGTTTTTGCAAGAAGCCAGCTATGGGACTATTGTAGTGATTAAATAAATGCTTGCATTATAACTTAATATGACAATTTGAAATTTTATTTTTTCTAGGTTTGACCTGACTCCAGGATATTAGGCAAGATCTGTTTAATGCATTGGGAAATAGGCTATTTAAACATATTAACTAATTGTTGGGCTCTTTTAGAAGATCATAATTTTATTTAAGGTAATTAGTGATATGCAGTTTTTATTTTTACATGTAAATCTATTAACTGTTTTAAACTTTTCAAAAATAAGTTTTTCAATGTTGTTAGCAATGACATTGACATTTAAATTGAATGATAATATCTTTCCAAAACTTTCATTCTAAACAGCTAAGATATATTTTTAATTGAACCAATTTTATTGCACTGTTCTTAGTGATATCTACATTTAAAAATAGATATGATGTGCCCCAGTTTTTAACCAATAAATTTTTTTGACATCAATTTTAGATTACACAATTAGAATATTTACATTTTGTTTGAGCTTACTTTAAGTTAAAATTTTGATTGTTTTAATTTCATGTAAAAACAAAGCAACAACTGATCCACTGTAAGCCTTGATCAAGTATAAATTTTTTACAAGCCATATGCAGTGTCTGCTGGTTTTGAAATAAATAAGCTAATATAATTTTTGGCTTTTCCTAAACTATTTAATTATTATTATTAAATTTATCCTAGCACAATCAACCTTTGAAATTTTAAAACTTTCTACTGATGAATTGAGTTTATATTTTTTAAAGAGATATTCTTTAAATGAATTTTTTATAGTTATAGATCTTGTGTTTAAATCTTCATTTCTGAAATATTAAATAAATGTTGAAATAAGAGATAAGTTGAATTGTTACTTCATATTGTAAATTTAATCTTGGAATTATTTATTTTATTTGATGGGATGTTTTTTTGTTGTTTTTTTAAATTTGTGTGTTTTATTTAATTTGAACATAACTATCTATGAGTATAAATTATAAGGGGCCAACCATATATTACATATGCAAGCAGGGAGAGGGGTAGTCTTCGATAAATGGCATTTTGCATATGGATGTGTACGGGGGAGAGGGGTCTCCACTGAATACTTATATATGCACAACAAGTTTAATTTGCTAAATACTAAGCCTAGTAATATATATGCAAACGGCATTCACTCTGACTGTATTCCCCCCCCCCCCTACATTTGAGAAAAATGTCATAAATTTGTTACTATAAAACTGAACTAAATTCCCTGCAAGTTAATTAAATTGAAGACAATGTACACATATCAAACATAAAAAAAGTATATCTGCAAGTATAACTTATTACATTACTGATTGCTATAAATAAAATTTCTGTCACATTTTTAGCTAAAACACGCCAGCATTTATATTTATGTGTCCATGTAGTTTCACATAGCAAATGAAAATTTTGATTTAGTTTTTTTTGCTGATTACTTTCTCGGAAAACACTTTAATTGATTTAATTGTTCCTATTGTGTTTTGTATAGCATTCACATTATTTAAATCGTCCACGACAATATTAAGTTTATGTGAACTGCAATGTTCATATGCTGCTTTTGGGTATTTTTTCTAATTATTGCTTGGATTCCTCCTCCTTTACCTTCCATTTTAGAACAACAGCAGTATCCTTAACCAACAAGCTTTGTCATATCTAATTCAAATTCTAATGAATTTTAACAATCGTGTTGGCTAAACCTTTCAGCTGTTCTATTAACAGTTGGAATATATCCCAGGAATTCTTTTGTGACCATCATTTTCCATTTTGTTCTTTGATAAATCTAACACCAAGTTACATCTACTCAATGCCTGAAATATCTTTGTCTCGTCGGCAAGTATAGAAAATGCAACTGAATTATTTCCTTTACAAACAATGTCTTCACGCTAGTGAGACCCACAAATTTCGATTATAGTGATTTGCATGGTTGCCGAGATATACTTGGCACTACAAGAAACAAATGATTACCAAGAACTTCATCTCCAGATTGCACTAAACTCTAACAAGTAATAAAAATTACCATAATTTAATTATTTTCCATGAAGTGGTAAATCATGCATGCCGCAAAATAGGATTGTAGAAATGATGGGACCCAGTTTGTTGCGATTTTCTTGAATTTGGTTTCTAATTGATGAGTCCAACTGCCCATCTGCGGGTGGCCAGACCCTTGTAACTGAGAGCTGTTCATAAAAACATTGTTGAGAGTCTCATTGAAGTTCTAGGAGTCATGAAACCTGGCTTGGAAATCTTTCAGTAATTCTTGTAATATATATTTCCCAAATTGAACGCGAGCTGCAATGTGAACAAAGAATAACTCCATGCGGCTTGTGAGACGCAGTTCGACCACCGTTACTTAGAACGTGAAGGTGTCCTAAGCGGACTTCCTCATACCTCAGCAAACCTTGACTCGATAGACAACTTAAATGACCAATACCTGACCGTCTTGAAACAATCTATTTACTAAGAAATTAAGCTAGTCTTTACCCGCTAAAAAAATGACGCTTTTGCGTTACCTGCCACATTTCATCAACAGAAAAGCCCACCTCTGAGCTATTCCTTAAGTCTCGCGGATTTTAACATTCCCTAAGGTCATTGACTTTATGACTTAATTCAGTGGCAAACCTAAACGCGAATATGATGCTAACTAAGCGCCTAACCTCAACCCAGATCCCCACAGTACTTAGATCTGGGCTATACGATGATTTAACGTAATGGGGGTCACCAACCCTTGCTTGCTACGACACTGATTGTTTATCTAAGTTTTTGTACTATGTGCTCTGAGACGGCTACACTAAAAGTAATCCAATTTAAAATCTCTTTTTACTATATTTTCAAAGTCAACATTAAAATATATACATTTACAAAACCTTGGCTACTTGAATTTGTTAAATTTTCTGCTGTAAATTTAGTAAACGCTACTGGTAATAGACAGCAATATAGGCCTATAGTTGTTGTTGTTGTTTTTTTGTTTTTTTTTTTTGGGGGGGGGGAATTATTTTGATGAACACATAGGAA
This sequence comes from Radix auricularia, assembly GCA_002072015.1. Lineage (NCBI taxonomy): Eukaryota > Metazoa > Mollusca > Gastropoda > Lymnaeidae > Radix > Radix auricularia. Next base: position 139,747 of record MUZC01003208.1, read on the forward strand.
TCACTAATTTCCTTTTAGTCATTAACGCATGTTCTACTCACAAACGTAAAGAGTGAATTCTTGTTCCAAAATATCTGTGTCACGTTTTTCTTTTAATTGGGCTACTTGATCCTCTCTATATTTCAGTTCATTGGTCTGTTATTCCTTTAAATAACTCTGGGCATTTAGCCAACTCTACAAATGTGTCTCTTCGGACATTGTTACGCCACTGACTAAGCCAATAATTGTTGAATTTTAATAATAATACACAAATGCATGTAAAACAAATAAAAAATATAGTGTGTGTCATAAAGTTTAATAAAATAATTATTTATGATTTCAAACCGGCCCGCGAATATATTTACTTCAAGGAATATTGCCCGCCATGCAAAAAGTTTGGACGCCCCTGGAGTAAACCAATATCTTTTGACATTGGCTTAAAATTACTTTTTCAACTGGGGGGGGGGGATGTGGGGTAGCGAATTTGTAAGTAGCTACTCTTGGATGGGGTGGCGAAAATGTGGGCCTACTAAGTGCAAAAAGGGGGAGGGGGTACAAAAATTACGACTTTTTTGCATACGTCATGTATCGATGGCCCCTAAAATGGAAATTTAGGTAAGGAGAAATCATGGCATAATCTTTAACGAAATAAAATATATAAGTGTTTCCTAACTTTTTATGTACTGGATCCTCCACTATTTATTTGAATACAGGGTCTCTTCTCCAATTAGCCAATGTATCAATTTAGTAATAATTGCATATCATATAAGAAAATGTGAGTGTCACATTTTTTAAATTGGCGCCGGATTCAGCCAGATTTATGAAGTGAAATCCGACCGAAGCCGGAGATTGAGATAGATTTGTAAAAATGGCTGGATTTCGAATTAGCCCAGAGCTATTACCTATATTTAGGCTACTTATATTTTCCCGCAAAACTAGCCAGTTGGAATTATAAAGTAAAATTTTGTCAAAGCGGGAGCCGAATGTTGAAAAGATGGCTGGATTGCGGATTTGCCGGAGCCGAAATCCGGTACACCCGTAGGTAATAGCAGGTTAATATTTCTTCAAGTAGCCTACTAGGTATCGGCAAAATTATTTTAAAGAGCGCTTTTGCTTGAAGTGCACATCAATAGGTTATAATAAAAAGTGTCTACTGTAGTACAGATACTCAATTACAGATAATTGCTTTTCGTGCATTGAACTATTACCATTGCAGTACTTTTAGACATGCATGTCATGATGAATGATGCTAGGTATGGAATCATCTGATAAAGTTATTAAAGTAATATGCTGCGAATATAAACATTAATGTAGTAACATCCGGTCTTTTCCCCACGTGAACCGTCAACATGGCGCATGTAGTAAAGCATATTACTGTGGTTCCAAGTTATAAGGTACGCACAATTTTATAATTATCTCTTAAAAATTACTACTAATTAAACGAGTTTATAATTGAATCAACCTGAAACTAATTTAAAATAGGATATTTGATTAGCCCCATACCAATCGTTGCAATGATTTTCTCATTCATAATATTGTTATTATCATTGAATTTTCATTGTTAATTATTTCCCCTGACCCAGAAAAAAGATGATTATTTTGGAGCAGTCAAAATTTGATAAACTTGCAAATTATCTTTTAGTTTTGTTTTCATCAATTGATACTAGAATTAATATGATTATCTGTTTGTCAAATGGATAAGTGATAAGGATGATGATTAATTTTAATTTAGGAATTTAGAATTGCAAATATAGAAATTATGCTTAAAAATACGGAGTGTCTACAGTCTACTGTCTACTGCTACGACAAAGTAACGGCAGACAACCCGCGCGGATGTGGCTGGTGCTACGACATGTCGTAACGCCAGCAACATCCGACCGGGTTGTCTGCCGTTACGACATGACGTAAACAATTTTCTGTATTTCAATTTTGCCATTACTAATACTTAAATACTGAACTATAGTTCTCATAATGAAATATCATGAATTAATGATCACTAGATAAGCTTATTAATGAATTTTTAAGGTTTAAAAGAAAATCTAGATTGAGCCATTATCATTAAATGAAAAACAGTTATAATTTTAAAAAATTACTCTTTCTCATCAGCTTCGCTAGATCAAGTGATAGTCCGGTTGCTCTGCAATGATATGACACTAGTGATAGTGGGATCGAATCCCGCCGCCGTCATGTTTTTTTTGTTTTTTTTTTAAATTTCATTATTATTTTTTTTTTTTAAAACATCATAATGAGTATGCTAATAATTTTTGTTATTATTCTGAAAAACAGATACGTTGACTAAATCTGTTAAAATAAAAAATATTTAGATTTTAGACTAGTCGTAACACTAGCCAATCCACATATGCTTGGCTAGCGTTACGACATCCGGTCAGGTCGTCTGCTGCTACGACAGTCGTAAAAAATGTGTTATGTGCTTACTTACAGTTACGACTAAAACTGTATTTAATTATGCTAATATTATTTTTAGTGCATTTTCGAGAAGTCGAATGCACTATTGCACCCGTTTTGTCCGTCCGTCCATCTGTCATCACCCTAGATCTCAGCATCCATAAGTCCTAGACCCATGATGTATATATGTTTTTTGTATGTCCTGACCTGCCATTTGTGCGTCAACACTCAGTTACTCGATCCGTTAAAAAAACCCGTTAAAACTACCAAAAAACATTGCGAATCGAGAGATAACACTGGCGCAGGCAACGGCCGCCATTGCCGGAAGTCTTAGTATTATCAAAAGTATTATTTTTTTTTTTGTTGACAACATTAGAATATGTGTAAAAGTTTAGAGAGTTTTACGTCATCATTTGTGGTATATTCATTACACAAGAAAATTCATAAAAATATGTCTAAAATCTAAACACAATTACTGATAACTACATAATGCTGATATCTAACATAAGTACTGATACATAATACGAAAATGCGCTAACATGTCCTGAGTTCCAAAAGGGACCAGGCTTAACATGATTTTTTTCTTTTTGATTCGCGAGTTGACACTCAGTCGGCATCACCAACGAAAAAGGTGAGGCAAGAGTTTTTAAAAAATGACTATAAACCATCACTGTTACTGTTACTAAATTTGTTTGAAAGATATTTTTGAAAAATTCTCTGAATTGAAGGCATCGCGAAAAAGTGCTGAACGCAAGCGGGGGATGCGGGATTTTTAAGCCATTGTCAGACGAAGGAGGCATAGCGTATCATGCCCCGCAGACTTGCTCGTCATAAATAGTGCAAAGAGAGGCGGGGGGGGCGCTGAGAAAACGGACACAAACAGCAGCACGAAGTAATGGGGAAAAAGGCGAGTAGCCTAAGCGAGGAGGCCTGTGCGGTTGTTATTACCTGCCCCCCCCCCTCAATAGTAATAGTATTAATTAGTATTAGTAATAGAGTGAAAATGATGTAGAAGGATGCATGGAATGGTTTCCTGTGAAAAGTCTGCACACGGCACATTTTATTATTCCACACGAAACGAATTATGTTAGGCCTACATTCTTGCGGTTGTGCGCGAATCAGTTGCTTGCGGATTTTCATTTATGGCTTTAGGCTTTACGGTATACTCTAAATTTTAATGTATCGGCATCACTTAAACTTTCACAAGTATACTATAGTATAGCAAAATCGGCTGATATACTTATAATCGGTAGACCAATACTAAAATTAAATCAAAATCTATTTAAAAAATTTATTTAAATAAATTTAGATTTTAGAATTAATACACACACAAATAATGTCGTATTTTAATATATTTATGCGTATACAATTTACAGAAGAGTTTCTTAAGATTTAATTCTTTCCAGTTCCATGTGTTTACTGCAAAGAGTGACTTAAACTAGTCGTAGCAGAAGTTGCGTATGTCGTAGCACTAGTTTCCTGACTAGCGCTACGACATGTCGTAACGCTAGCAACATCCGACCGGGTCGTCTGCCGCTACGACAAAATTGTCGTAGCGCTAGCCACATCCTTAAAAATAATAAAAATAGACTAGTGACTTAGAATTATAAGTAAGACTTCAGATTATGATGAGACTGCGATTATTTGTCAATATTATATTCTATTGACTATGTCAATTGAGTAGTATTGCAGTATTTTTAGGTACTTTACTTGTATAAATCATTTTTCCATTTAGTAAAATATCTGCAAAGTTATATTCCCCTTGATGATTGTCCACGACTTTAAAACGTAAATGTAAATAATCATAGTCATAATAAAAGTCAATGTGTATGTGAATGTGTCAAAATAATTACTACATGTTTCTCAGAATTTCTGTGTAATTTCTTGATTAAATTAGATGTGGGATCATAATATTATATTTATATATTATATCATACTCATTTTAAATATAATTGGATGCTGAGGCTACTGTGTTCTTCAATTTTTGTTTTTCTGATCTGAATTTCGTTTGTAAAATGTAATCAGTTGAGTTAGAGTTAGAGTAAATTAACTATATAAAATAATATAAATATCTGAGACTTGCAATTTTAATGATAACCACTGTTTTCAGCGCCATAAGAATTGACAAAGTCCCAACCTGCCAACCTCCTCCAAAATATTTTTAAAATAATTTTAATTTATCAAAACATTGACAATCACCATGTGTTTCTTTTTTCCTATTTTTCAAAATGGCTGAGTTACTGAGAAACTTCCTTGTATGAATTATACGTATCTCAGCCAATTATTTTCAAATTTGATCTAATCTAACGGCTAAACAATATTATTGAAACTGTTTTAAGTTACTTAAGGTATAATAGACTAACTAACAAGAATTATTATGTATAACTAGATATTTCATTTGTAAATCCGATTATATTTTTTGAGATATAAAAAATGTTATGTTTTAGGGATACTTGACTATATCGATTTGTCAACTAGTTTTAAATAAGTATTATTGTCAATTATTGTTCTCCTTTTCAACAGGAACAGTTTGATATTCTTGACTTTATCTACTATAGAAATTAAGATGTGTAAGAATAACCATAAAGCTGCTATTTCTGAAGTTGAAATCAATTACTAAGGATAATAAATAATAATATCAAATTTATAGTTAATTTTTAATTAAAAACATTTTTATATAATTAAAACTTTAATACTATAAAAATGTAATAGTTTTTAGTGTGCATAAGTAAACATTAACACCATCGCTAGGTAATAAGAGAACAGATCCGCACAGATAATTCATTTTTTGGTCAATTTTTATAATTTTAAAAGCAAGATAAAATTTTACTATTCTCCTGCACTAATTTCTTTGGTTTATCATTCTTCCCAAGACTGCTGTCATACCCCTCTTTCTTTGTTTATATTGGGTATCCTTCTAAGCTGCAAGTGGAACAAAAGGAAAAAAAATGGCTTGTGAAAAAAAGACACACAGGAAAATTGTAGGTCACTGCAAAAAGATTCACTCTGTATTGGAAGGGTGAAACATTAGACACCGTTTCTCTTAACTTTTAATGCTTCTACTTCTAGCCAGTATTAGTATCATTGTTTCCTTCCGCCCCTCTCAATATCAACATTGTCCTTGATTAAAAATGCTATTTTTTCCAGGTTGCTTTGAATTTGAATTAGGGAGTTCCTACTGTAATTGTTTTGATTTTTTTAATGTGTACCATTTTGTTTACGCTGTAATATTATTTTTTTGGGGTCGTTTGCGTGTGGGTTACACACTTTTTTTACACTATTCTCTTCCAAAAGTGGGAGAGTCAGCTTCTGTACGAATGGGCTATAGAACAAGCATATACGGTACTATTGCTTATTAGTATACAAAATCATGGGAATGACTATGAATAGATAAAAAATGAAAGAAATAGATATGGCAGGGTATGGTTAGTTCCAGGCTCTCTAAGTTTCTTTGCCTTAATTAATTTTTGCTATTGCTATCATCATTTTGACAATTTTGAGCATGTAACCTAACTCAATATATGTGGGATAAACAAAGTTATTTTAATTTTGATGGCTTACTACTGAATGCATTTATTAATTCCATAATCTCACAAGTTTGGATTTTTTAATAAAATTGATTTCCCAATTGGGTATCCAAATAAGAATAAAAACCACTATATTGTAGTCACTATATATTTAAATACTATGTCTATTACTATTAGGAGTGAGACAATTTATGAAAATAATCATTCCATTAATTTGCTTAGGACATAAGTATAAGACATGCAATGCTAGTGAAAACCTTGCTTTCCTTTTGAAACTCAAGAAACCTAATTTTATCAAATTAGGCTTATAGTTAATCAAAAACAAATAATTTAAGAATTAATTGTGCCACATTCGCATTTTTTGCTAAGTTTTGTAACTAACCTTTATTGTTGGTATGTTGAATTTTAAAAAAGTATTAATTTAATTTCAGGATTTTGTGGACATTGTTTTGTCTAGAACTCAAAGAAAAACACCCACAGTTATACATAAGCATTACAAGATATCCAGAATAAGGGATTTTTATATGCGAAAAGTGAAATATACTCAACAAACTTTTCATGATAAGCTCACTTTGATTATCTCAGAATTTCCTATCATTTCAGTAAGTATTATATTAAATAAATATATTATAAATTGTTTTTTCATATAAGCCTTCAACTGGTTGTAATACCTGATTAGATGTATTTTATGTTACTTTAATTTTGTTATCTTAAACAAAATTGTATAGATTTTAAAAATGTCAGATGTAGGAATATTTTTTTTAGATCAATTTTTTTTAAATTAAAAAAATATTATCAAAATTAAATAGTTTTGTATATTTAGTTATAGAATTTTTTGTATCTTGGAATTCGTTACTTGTAAAATTACCACATATGTTATCTTTAACTCATTTGCTACTAAGCACAAAAACCAAAACACCCCCTGGAGTACTAAGCAAAGGGAGATTACTCTCAAGAACATGCACCCCCATGTTAAATAAAAATATTTTTAAACATCTAAATGAAAATTTAAAATAACAAAACATGCACCAAAAGAAAGAAAATTGGATGAGCTTTTAAAAAATGTATAGGTTGATGCACTTTTATTCACAAATATATTTTATATAAATCTGGAAAAGTGTTTTTTGAAAATTTACATCACTGTTTTTGGGCATCTACCTCCGTTGTTTATCACTTTTTATTGTTTTATTGCCTCATCCACACATTGAGAAACATCTTATCCACTGGCAAATTCAATTTTGTAATTGGTTACTTGATTCTAATCATGATATTCATGTAGAGGAATTTATATTTGTCCACATTAGTAACCTCCTTCCACAAGGTGTCTTTCTGGCTGTTTGCTGCGGCTCCGCGTATTGTTTGTTTCAGCATTTAACAACTCTTATGGCAGAGTTCAAGAAAAGCTTGAAGTAGTCTATGGGACTGCTGTCAGTAGGGAGAAAATGATTTCCCCTATTATTTCATTAAAATTATATAGCTTGTCTGTAAAACTGATCAACTTGTGTGACCAAGATTCAGAGAAAGTTTCAGTGTCTCCATCACTCTCGTTAGCTTGATTCGGATCAGTTATTATTATTATTATCAGTAATATCAGTATCACTATCAAAGTCTATTCTTCCTAATTGTTTGAGTTATTAACTGCTGCATAATTAGACTTTGCAGCAGCAATTAAATAGTCAAGAAAATGAAAGGCCATTGCATCAAAATATTCAGAAACCACACGTTTAAATTTCACCAAACATAGTCCGACTTCTAAGCCACACAACTTTCGAATCGTAAATGATATAAACATCCGTTTTTTTTTAACAAAATCAGCGAGGTTTCTACTTTTCAAAAAGCGGAGAGCTATTGAAGGCTATTCGCACGGTAACGATGCTTCTCGCGAGGTCGCGTGATGCATGAGCTTTGCTAGACGCCATAGCGCTTTTGGGCGCATTAGTAGCGAGGGGGGTATGGCGCATTCAGTCGCATTAGTAGCAAATGAGTTAAGATCATCTTTTTGTGGATTTCTTTAAACTATTTTCATATAAAAAATTTCAAATACAGAGACACATAGCTAGTATCTTGTGGGGTGGGGACAAAAATCAGATGTTTCAATATAAAGATAATGGCATAATTTTTTTAAATTTTAGAATCTCCACCCGTTTTATGCGACATTGATGAATGTTCTCTACAACACTGATCACTATAAGTTAGCTCTTGGTGGAATTAACAAAGCAAGACAGCTAATAGATGAGTAAGTATTTCAAGTTTCCTTGCTTTTAATGTTTTTAAAATTATTTTAATTGAATAGAATTAAAAATTACCTTCATCAGTAATTGTAATCTCTTTCCAACATTTAAATAGTTGGTAGGCATTGTAATATTTCAATTTTTTAAAATATGGACTTGGTTATGTTTAGCTTCGCTTTTTACAAAATTCTGTCACAAAATACTATGTATATCTCAGTTGTGCCAAAGACCATGTCAAGCTGTTAAAATATGGAGACTCACTGTACAGATGCAAGTGCCTCAAAAGAGCTGCTCTTGGCCGGTAAGACCATTGATTTTGTATTATTCCCTACTGATTATAATGTCTGTAAACTTAAATTAGCAACAGCTTTGAATGCTCAGAAATTTAATGTCACCCAATGTGTTCACCTTATTTTTTAAAAATGTTATGCTATCAAGTAATAAACATATTCATTGTTAATTCTACTGTAATTGTTTGGGTTTTTTTTAAATGCTTTCTGCGTATTGTAAATAAAATTATTTTTACTCTGCCTGATTTTCAGAATGGTTACCATTTTAAAAGGGCAAGCCAAAAATCTTTTGTATTTAGAAGAAATTAGACAGCACATTAATCGTCTCCCCACAATTGATCCTAATACCCGAACGCTGCTGATTACTGGATTTCCTAATGTGGGAAAGTCTTCTTTTATTAACAAGGTATTAAAAGTAGTTTTTTCTTCTTCTCTTTAAAAAAAAAAATCATGTTAAGCCTGGTCCCTTTTGGAACTCAGGACGTGTTAGCGCATTTTCGTATTATGTATCAGTACTTATGTTAGATATCAGCATTATGTAGTTATCAGTAATTGTGTTTAGATTTTAGACATATTTTTATGAATTTTCTTGTGTAATGAATATACCTGACATTTTTTTTTATTTAAAAGTCATTTCTTTACATTTTAAAAAAAATTATTTTCTCTTTAATCTAACTACAAGTCACCACAAATGATGACGTAAAACTCTCTAAACTTTTACACATATTCTAATGACATCAACAAAAAAAAACAAACAAACAAACTAATTCTTTTGCACGCCTTCGCACCACTCTTGAATGCTTGAAAAATGATGTATTCGACTTCGGCAATGGCGGCCGTTCCCTGCGCCAGTGTTACCTCTCGATTCGCAAAGTTTTTTTATAGTTTTAACGGGGTTTTTTAACGGATCGAGTAACTGAGTGTTGATGCACAAATGGCAGGTCAGGACATACAAAAAACATATATACATCATGGGTCTAGGACTTATGGATGCTGTGATCAAAGGTGATGACAGACGGACAAAACGGGTGCAATAGCGCATTCGACTTCTTGAAAATGCGCTAAAAATTAAATACCTGCGTAACTATTTTTTTTCACATTTGTTTATTAACTCATTAGCTCCTGATGCGACTAAATGCGTCCTTATAGGGGTCCGTACGGATGCGTCCAAATGCGTCTGTTCGCATAGCGACGCACTCTCGCATTTTTAGTTATAAATAGCATCGAAATCTCGCTTTCCTTGAGACTTCCGTCTTTTGTGTGATTCTACGAGATTTCAATAAAAATTACTGGATGTTTTTATCTTCTTTCACTTTCGATCCATGTCTGTATTAGTTTGACGCGTCTCTATCGAGTGTGTATTCACCTGAGATGTCAAAAATCACGATATCGGTCTTTAATCGTCATTATTTCGCAGTGCATGTTATATTATTATTAAACTTAATTCATTCCTGGATGTGTTAATCATTTTATTTTTTAAGATAAATGAATATCTTTAGAAAAGAAAAGCATTTTCATCATGAAATCAAAAACTTAACGAAGTTGCTTCCCTTTTGTCCGGAATATGGAATTTTATACGGAAGTAGCCCTTCAGGAGCTATTGAGTTAAACTCAACATGATTTATAATTATATGTTGTTAGTTTTACATCAATACTTTTATTGTTTTGTTTTCCATTTTGAGAAGTAGGTGTTTTCTACTAGATTAATATCTCTTACAATGCAAGAATCTTCCCCTGTGATAATTCTCATAAAAGATTGCATAAGCATCAAAATTTTGGCATCATGTTCTTATTTGCTTGAACCATCAATCCTTAAAAACTTATTTAACTCTCTAATAGATTTGTTAATATTTGACTAACGATGGTTTTATTATTTTTAAAAAATCTTAGTGTGTATGGGAAGAATAATACTATTGTTATTTTAAAAAATTACTTTGCAATCAAAAGCTTATAAATATTATTACAATGTTTTTTCTTTTATTATATTTATTCACTGCTAAATAAAAAATTATGGACTATCTGAAATTGCTAACTGTGGGGTAATTAATTATATATTTTTTAATAGATCTCACGGGCTGATGTTGAAGTTCAACCCTATGCATTTACTACAAAGTCTTTGTATGTTGGTCACACTGATTACAAATACTTGCGATGGCAGGTTTGTAAATGTAGTTTTTTTTCTTTCGTGGTTATTTCTAAACTATAATCAATCAATACTTCATTTAACTCCACATTAATTGGTAAAATTAGTATTAGTCCCAGAGTTCTTTATCAATAATAATAATATAAATGTATATAATTGAAAATCCTATTTAAATAAAATACTATTGTAGGTCATTGATACACCTGGCATACTTGACCATCCAATTGAAGAGAGAAACTCCATTGAAATGCAGGCTGTGGCTGCCCTCATTCACATACGTGCCGTTGTCTTATATATAGTTGATATTTCTGAACAATGTGGACACACACTGGAGGAACAGGTAAAATTATTTGTTTAGTCTACTATAAAGACTATTATGCATACTTGGTTCTACCCATTCTTGAGGACTAAAGCACTATGAAGAGCCTAGTGGGACTGCAATCAGGCTATGCAAAAGGAAGACTAGTTTTTTTATTGAATAACATTTCAAGCTATTTTTTTTTGTAATGGCCTGCTAGCATCCTTGACGATAAGCATGAAGCTTTCCTCTGCAGACACACGTTTTTAAAAGAAATAAAAATCTACGTTGTGACATATAATCCATAAATAGTAAGTCAAAATCTATTTAATAACTTTCTTACCAGTGCTCGAGCATGTCACTGATTTTACACTGCTGTTTAACCCTAGAACTGTCCAGTGAATTTTTCTGTAGCGTCCTGCCATTTTAGCCTTTTTCACTGGCTTTTTGAAAATGACAAGATCCCATACTAAATGAACTCAGAGACCCTAACATGTATACATTTTCTGAAAGTACATTGGATAAGGTTTCTTATGGTATAGAAATAATTTGTTTTTATATCATGTATGTTGACACTGACCTTGACCTTCACAGAGTGAGTAAAATTTTACTACTCATCTTCTGCATTCAAACCACTCTTACACTCTAAAACTTGATTAAACTATCATAAAACCAATATTTTCAGATACTAGAAGCAATACTCTTTCAGAATATGTATAATTATATGTTATTTGTTTGAAAATTGTAATTTTGGTGAATTTTTTTCTTTGATAACCTTCAAAATTCGGTCACGTCAAAAAAAAAAGAAAAGGGAAATTATATTCCATTTATCATTTAAATTAACTGACTTAACAAATTCCTTTTCTGAATTAATTCAATCAATACTTTATTACAATATTTGTGAAAACATAGACCACAAACATGAATGTCTTTGATTATTTTTCTTTTCTGACTAAGACCCTGGTCGGTCTGATGAATGAGGTGAGGCTTGCGCGTGGCACTCAACTATGCGAGCAGGACACCAGTGTCATTTCTGTTTTTGTCTTTGATTCTGTCACTGCAAACAAAGGCAAAGCTGTTCTTTTTGCCTTCCAATAACAACAGCTGATGCACAGATGTATCTGTGTATAGTACTGTATAGCAAGACACATTGAATCCCAGAAGGTTGAACCTTTTGCTTTCACCAACGCCAACATTCAACTCTGAGACTGTTAATAGTTCATCATCAAAAATTAAACTTTAGAAATTAGTAGGCTCTGAACACATGTCCAAATGTATATTCTGACAGCAAACAGGATTTCTGACAATATGATATTTTCTGAGTCTGTTCTGCTCTATATCAATGAAGTACCAAACAAATTTGTCAGTAAAATCTCATCACTATGACCGAGAGGTGCAGTGCTAACTACGTCAATTTATTTGACTCTATGAATGTGTCGACCTCACTGCTACTATCACTATCATGGAAAGTCCATGAAATTATTATTCTAAATTGGTCTACAATTAAAATAAGATGAAGATATCCAATGTTAATTTCCCGATCCGTATGGATCCTCTCCAGCGCCAGACATTTTGGCAGTCAGAAAAAATTCCGACTTTATTCACTAAATAACACTCCATAAGTACACGTTGTAAGAACGACAACATAAGAAAACAGGAAGGAAATTCATTTCTTAACAGTGACCTCCGTTTACTAAACGCAAATAAAATCATTCGCATTTTTAATGACGATTTTACTAACGGTCGATTTAATCGGCCGGGACACCACAGAACGGGGGATAACGGCCGACCATCGGCCGTAAGGACAGTTCTAGGGTTAACAATCTATATGGTTCTCAGAATATGCAGCAGGATACACATTTTATTTATCCTTTATCGTCACAAGTTTAAGACCACATATTGCATGTGTAAAGCACACTTTAATTAGAGATTAGTCGACATCCGCACACTCACACACACTTCCCTGAAATGTGATGTTATTGAATTAAAAGGTGAATATGGAGGAAATACAGTTCACATTTTCTAGCAAGCTCATTGGTGAAAACCCATAGAAACAGTATGCATTAATTTCAAATGGTGGATGTATTTTTAAAACACCATAGAGAATAACTGCTTATTTTTTCTGCCAAAGAACCTTCGCAACTCTCATGTGTATGTATTTATGTAAGATGTTAATTTTTCAGCTTTGCATCAATTATAACATTGGTTTCTTTATATATATTTTTAGCTTGCCTTGTACAGAAATATTAAGCCTTCCTTTAGTAATAGGCCGATTATTATAGTCATCAACAAAATTGATGTTATCAAGCCCGATGAGCTTCCTGAAGAGAAGAAGGTAAGTTTGAACCTAATAAACACTAATCAGTATAGATATTAGGGTTGTTAACGGTTAACCGGTCCTCAGACCAGGACCGGTCATCTTTATTCGGGACCGTAAGACCGTGAAACCCAAAAGAAAACAACAACAACAAACTAACAAAAACTAGCGTTAACGCAGTGAAAAAAACTAGTGAAAAAAACAAGACAAGCGGTAACGCGCTTCGCCTCTCCCTCTCGCTTTGTCACGGTGAGTTAAAGCGATACCAAGATCCAGCCGATTAATTGCCCGATATCTTTGCTACGTCTTTCAAATACCTCTCGTAATATAGGTACATGTACTTCACTAAGCGGCCGGTCATCTTTATTCATGACCGTAGGACCGCCTAACCCAAAAGAAAACAACAACAAACCTAGCGATAACGTAGTGAAAAAAAAAACAACACAAGCGGTAACGCCTCTCCCTCTCGCTTTGTCGCGGTGACTGTACTAGACTAACACAGTGCGCGTTAGATGTCAACAACGGTCAAGGCCGAGGCTGTTTCTATTTATATTAATTATAGTCTGTTTCTTATAAAGACAAAGAAAGCTATAAGAGCATTTGACCCTGTGACCTATCCGCATTTTCTGATCACCGGTTTATAGTCTGTTTCAGTTCAGGCATTCAAAAACTTATCGGCGCACGCCGCTTAGTGAAGTACATGTACCTATATTACGAGAGGTATTTGAAAGACGTAGCAAAGATACCGGGCGATTAATCGGCCCACAAATTCGAGTTCGGTCTTTTAGTGACAGTTTTCCTGCTAGTCAAAGGCATTTGATTACCACATTAATACTAGTAATAGTACGCCGAGTGTAGCTCAAACCCTATTTGAACAGAAAAAAACGGGGAGGGGGAACATGTGCGTCGCAAAATTCAATTATTCTGGCGAGTTGACGATCGAAAAATAATGTTTTTTAAAATAAATTCCATTCTATCGTAGCTTTATAATTTTATTATATTATTAATTTTAATATGCGAGTTGATCGGCATCACACACAAGAGAGGTAAACATGACGTCACAAAGGACGGGGCGAGGCGTTGGTTTTTTGAAACTAATGAAAAAACCTTGCTAACTTTAACGAACTATTGAACCTGTCCTCTTATTTAGACCGGTGAACTACGAGTACCCAAAATAAAATATTAAAAAGACAATTAACCATCACTGTTTAGTTAATTTTTTGGATTAAAAAAAATGCTTTGAATTGAGGGGCATGCGGAAAGAGCTGAACGCAAGCGGGGGGAAGCGGGCTTTGATGCCATCAGACGATGCCAGGCGACAACATTCTCTTGTTAGTTCTCAAATGGGTCTCAAAACATTAGGGATATAAGGACGAGCGGTTAACCGGTCTTTTTTTGAACGGTTAGTCGGTCCTCAAAAACGAGCGGTCTTAACAACCTTA
>MUZC01003208.1:173993-196554 GCA_002072015.1 Radix auricularia
GGAGACGAGTAAACGAGGAGTCCTGTGCGGTTGTTATTACCTCCCCCCCTCCTTAATAGTAATAGTATTAGTAATAGAGTGAAAATGAGGTAGAAAGATGAATGGAATGGTTTCTTGTGACAAGTCTGCACACGGCACATTTGTTTATTCCACACGAAACGAATTATTTTAGGCCTACATTCTAGTGCGCGAATCGTTGCTTGAGGATTTTCATTTACGGCTTTAGGCTTTACGGTATACTAAATTTTAATGGATCGGCATCACTTACACAAGTATACTATAGTATAGCCTATAGCAAAATCGGCTGACATATTTATAATCCGTAGACCAATATTATATTAAAATTAAATCTATTTAAATAATTTATTTAAATAAATTTAGATTTTAGAATTAATGCACACACAAATATTATATATGCGTATACAATACAAAGAAGAGTTTGTTAAGATTTAATTCTTTCCAGGTGTCTACTACAAAGAGTGACTAAAACTAGTCGTAGCAGAAGTTGCGTATGTCGTAGCACTAGTTTCCTGACTAGCGCTACGACATGTCGTAACGCTAGCAACATCCGACCGGATCGTCTGCTGTTACGACATGTCGTAGCACTAGCCACATCCAACAAATTATTTATCTTATCTTATCTTAGATATACAGACGCTCCTTCTATGCAGAAGATAATTGCGTCCACAGACCATGAGAGATGATCTGTTGGCAAGTCACAGGCCACGGCTATAGGGGTTCCACGCATTACCCCAGCCGCCTAACTATTGTCTAGTTAGGTACCCATTCGGAGCTGGGTGACTCGGGGACTCCTCAGGCCGCGAGAACAAATCCTCACCTTCGTGTGGATTTGAACCCGTGACCATCGGTATGACAGTTGAGAGCGCTACCTCTCGACCACCACGTCCCATATTTAAATTATCACTCCCTAGGAGCCCAAATGTAGTTTTATTTATTTTATTAAAAACTGACTCATCACTTAATCTCCAACTTCCTGTGTAGGTAGAAGCATCAAAACTTGGGGGGAAGTGGTTGAGTACTCACTCACTGTGGGCCCTAATGTAGGTTTTTTCCTTATAGCAGCTATAAAAAAAGACTCATCATTAAATCTCCAACTCACTTGAGTACTCTCCAGCAATAGTAACAGGCAAACAAAAAAATAATAATTAAATTATCACTCACTGTGAGCCTGGGATCTAAATTTAATTTTTCACGATATGTTAGCTAAACAACTAAATATAATTGTATTAAACTTTGGATAATGTATAAATGGGTTTTGACAAAACTTAGAATTAGAATATATCTTATCTTATACGTTACAGGCGCTCCTTCCGTACAGAAGTTTATTGCGTCCTACGAATATCTATGGTTTGTGTTTACTGTTTAGTCCTGTATTCTTATTAGAGTTTTAAATGATGATAAAGTGTTGGCTTTCCTGGTTTCTTCAGGCAACCCATTCCATGTCAGAATACCAGTCGGGAAGAAAGAAAACTTGATGGCCTATATTAAAATACTATAGGGCATTAAACTTACATTAATAATTCTTTTAGAGCCGAGCTCCCCTAATCTCTTTTTCGTAAAAGTTTAAGAAATGTGGACCATTCGATTTCTCACGATTTTTTAAAATACAAATATTGACCAAAATATATCAATCACGATCAAGATTTAATTGGTGTTTTTAATTGGTGTGAGTTCTCAAACCTAAATGAAATCATAATATGTTGGTATTTAGATACTAGTTAATATAAACGATATTTTGAAGTGATGCATCTGATTGCAAAGTAACTTTTACAGTACTCTGAACATCGTATAAAAATGGGTTTGTTATAAGTTATATAAAACATTAAAAAGTTAATTGGATAGAGCATTTTGAAGAACTCCTCAACCGACCAGCCCCACAATACACACTCAACATTGAGCCAGCGGAACAAGATCTAGAAATAGATTGCAGCGCACCCACAAAACAAGAGATAAGCAGAGCAATTAAACAACTAAAGAAAGGCAAAGCGGCTGGTCCAGATACAATACCGGCAGAAGCCCTGATAGCAGATATTATGACTAGCTCTGAAATGCTGCACATTCTTTTCAAGAAAATATGGGAGGAAGAACAGATTCCAACAGAGTGGAAAGAAGGACATCTCATTAAGCTCCCGAAGAAAGGTGATCTTAGCTCATGCTCCAACTATAGAGGAATAACACTGCTATCCATACCAAGCAAAGTATTTAATAGAGTGCTGCTAAACAGAATGAGAGAGGCAATAGACACCCATCTTAGAGACCAACAAGCAGGTTTTAGAAAGGATAGATCATGCACTGACCAGATTGCCACACTGAGAATTATATTAGAACAATCCCTGGAGTGGAACTCACCATTATACATCAACTTTATTGACTACGAAAAGGCGTTTGATAGTGTTGACAGGCCAACCCTGTGGAAGTTGCTAAGACACTACGGTATACCACAAAAGCTGACTAACATAATTAAGACATCTTATGAATGCCTTACATGTAGAATCATTCATGGCCAAAAAACAACAGAGGCTTTTGGGTTAAAGACTGGAGTCAGACAAGGGTGTTTGCTTTCACCCTTCTTATTTTTGCTAACCATTGACTGGATAATGAAGATGTCTACAGAGCAGAAGAGAAATGGTATCCAGTGGACACTATGGAAACAACTTGATGACCTGGATTTTGCGGATGATCTGGCCCTAATATCACACACACAGCAACAGATGCAGGAGAAAACTAACTATGTAGCACAGTTCTCTTCTTGTGTTGGCCTAAACATCCACAAGGGAAAAAGCAAAGTCCTTAAAATAAATACATCAAGCAACACCCCAATAACACTGGGAGGATCAAATCTAGAGGAGGTGGATAGCTTTACATACCTCGGTAGCATCATAGACATGCAGGGAGGGACAGACGCTGATGTTAGAGTGAGAATTGGCAAAGCAAGAACATCATTTAAACAGCTAAAAAAAGTTTGGAGTTGCAACAACTTGACCCTCCAGACCAAGGTCAGGATATTCAACACCACAGTAAAGCCTGTCCTGCTATATGGAGCTGAAACATGGCGGATTACAGCAGCCGTTTCGAAAAAGCTTCAAGCATTTATAAACACATGTCTCAGAACAATTCTCCGAATCCGCTGGCCCAATATCATCACCAACGAGGACCTCTGGCAACGTACACAACAAGAGCCAGTGGAAGAACTAATACGTCAGCGCAGATGGAGATGGATTGGCCACACCCTCAGAAAGCCTACATCCAGCATTGTGAGACAAGCCCTCACTTGGAACCCCCAGGGCAAGAGAAAAAGATGCCGACCCAAAATGACATGGCGAAGGGAACTGGAGACAGACTCCAAAAAGAGTGGGCACAGCTGGGGACAGCTAGAGAGATTGGCACAGGACCGGGATGCCTGGAGAGTCTTTGTTCGTGGCCTATGCCCCAGATGGGACGACAGGCAATGATGATGATGATGAAAAAGTTAATTGCAAATTTAGGAGTTAAAAATATTTTGCTTAAAAATCAGCTGCTGGGTACAAGTACAAATGATAAAATATTTTGCTCTCATATCAAATACAAGATTTGATAACCCTGATATTCAGCATAAGAATCAAACATATCAAGATGTGTAAAGACTGAAGTAAAAATCATCCAGCAGTTAAAGACAGTAGCATTTTAGTAGGCCATAGTTAAAACTGATGGTCTTTGTAATGAACCTCAATTGTCAAACGTGTTATGGCTGGACTGTATGCTTTCACCCTTCTTATTTTTGCTAACCATTGACTGGATAATGAAGATGTCCACAGAGCAGAAGAGAAATGGTATCCAGTGGACACTATGGAAACAACTTGATGACCTGGATTTTGCGGATGATCTTGCCCTAATATCACACACACAGCAACAGATGCAGGAGAAAACTAACTATGTAGCACAGTTCAACAAAAACTCAAAGAGCTCATTTTTAATGTCAAAATCATGCCTTACACTTAAAGCTCATAAAATTCATAAGTTTTGATTATACTTGTATTCAAGCTGCTTCAACTGAAACAAACTTTTGGTACATTAAAGTATGTACCGCCGAACCATTTCATTATTCTTTTGTCAGCTAACAGCATATACGAAAAAAAAGTCATTTATATAAATTAAAAATAGTAAGGGACCTAGGACAGTTCCTTGTGGAACTCCCGAGTTAACCTTTATTGGTGTAGATTTAGATCCATTAATTGTTACAGTTTGCTCCCTACCCAATAGGAAATCTTGGATCCAGGGATGTAAGGGACCTGAGATTCCAAAGTATTAAGTTTTTAAAGTAAACTAAGGTGGTGAACTTTGTCGAAAGCTTTTGAGAAGTCTAGTAATATTGTATCTATTTGATCATTATTATCTAAGCCTTTTGATAGATCATCTATTAGACCTATCAATTGTGTTTCACATGATCTGTTCTTTCTAAAGCCATGTTGGTGTGGGCATAGGGCATTATATTTGTCAAGGTGGTTAACTATTCTGCTATATATTATGTGTTCCAGTAATTTACAGGTGATATTAGTAAGTGATACAGGTCTGTAATGACATGGGTCGGACTTATCACCTTTCTTAAAGAGTGGCTTTATATTGGCTAATTTCCAATCCTGGGGCACTTTACCCTGGTTTAGAGAGGCTTGAAAAAGAACTACAAGGATTGGGGACAGTTCATTGCTTAATTCTTTTAATAACCTGGCAGGCAATTCATCTGGGCCAGTAGCTTTGTTTATTTTTAAGTTTTTTATGAATTGATTGTATACCTATCTCATCTACAGTTATGTTACCCAGTGGCGTCGCTAGGGGGTGTGGAGGGGGTGGGCCGCCCCGGGTGACACCATCAGGGGGGTGACACCAGACCGTAAAATTCTATATATTCCTGTTATTTGGCACTGGAAAACTCGGAGGATTTCTATGGGTTAAATCATGAGGGGGTGACAACATGAGCTACCGCCCCGGGTTACACCATGAGCTACCGCCCCGGGTGACACCAACCCTAGTGACGCCTCTGATGTTACCTATTTCTTCCATTTTATTTAAAATTATTGAAATTTCCTTGTCACCTGAGGCAGAAAATGATAATGCAAAATATGTGTTAAGGATATTAGCTTTAGTCTCATTATCATTATAGGTTTTATTATTTGAGCCTTTTAGTGTGGCTATACCTGAAGGCTCCAATTTTTTTGATTTGATAAAGGACCATAAGTTTTTATTGTTATCTTTAGTTATCACATTGTTTATATAATTATTTTGGAGGTTACGGCTAAGTTTTTGTGTCAAGCGTTTAATTTTTAAGTATTTTTTGTGTATCCTTTCTAAATTGGTAGCCTTAAATTTTAAAAATAAATTCTCCTTTAGTTTGCAATACTTTTTTAATTTATTAATTCTATTTGAAGTTATTTTTGTTGGAACATTCTGATCCATTATGGTTTTTAGTTTTGTTTTTATTTCCTTCCATATTTCTTTTACGGGGCTATCTATGCTGAATTTACTTAGGAAATTTTGTTGGAAATTAGAAGCTGATTGGTGTAATTTTATTAAGTTGCATTTATTCCAAAGATATATTGTTCTTCTAGGCATCTTATTTATTTTAGTTTTTATTGTGTTGGTTACCCTAACAATATCATGGTCAGACAGTCCAGGAATTATTGTGCAGTCTAGTACTAGTCCTGGTCTGTTTGTTAGGAATAAATCTAGTATTTTGTTTTTCCTAGTTGCTTTTTTTACTATCTGTTCTAGGTTTATGTTCTTATCTTAGATATACAGACGCTCCTTCTATGCAGAAGATAATTGCGTCCACAGACCATGAGAGATGATCTGTTGGCAAGTGATGCAGCGGTCACAGGCCACGGCTATTGGGGTTCCACGCATTACCCCAGCCGCCTAACTATTGTCTAGTTAGGTACCCATTCGGAGCTGGGTGACTCGGGGACTCCTCAGGCCCCGAGAACAAATCCTCACTTTCGTGTGGATTCGAACTCGTTGTTGTTTATAGTGTCTAAGAAATGTTCATTAATTTCTTTATTATTTTGGTGGCTATCAATTGTATAGTTTTTCCAATTTATATCTGGAAGATTTGAATCCCCCATAGTCCAAATTACAGCATTTTTATGATTTTCTTTAATAGAAATTAGTTGACTGCAGAGATTCCTCATGTATTCTATGTTTGTATTTGGTGACCTATATATACTTCCTGCAATAAAGGGTGATGAGTTTGGTGTAACTATTTTGCAAAAAACAGATTCTATATTAGAATTTGGTTCAGTGTTAATTTTTTCGGCTGTTCTATCTTTTCTAAATATATTATAACTAGATTGTGCCGGGGCGCCCCCTTTTTTTTAAAGACCAACTAACTTGTCCTTTTTTGATAAATACGAATTATTAAACTTTATGAAATGTACGCAAAGTATTTAATAATAACAATAGGGGTTGTATTTTGCGCACCGATGCACACCAAACAATGACGTCATCATATTAAATATTTTTACAGCGCTCATCAAAACACGATTTTTCAACTAAACTAACTGCTGTAAGATGTCGTACATCGCTCCTCAGCGTTACAGATCCAGTGAGTGACTTGGACTATTATATTATTTATTGCTGCTAAAAATTTCAGTTATATATGTTGGGGTTCAACCAAGTTTCAGAACCAGCAATTATGTCTGGTTCTTCTGTTTTTATAAGAAGTTCTAAATCTGGAATTTTATTTTTTATGCTTTGGAAATTAATTATTAGAGTTTTAAGAGTGTTTTGACTTTTGATTGTCAGTATTATTAGATTTGTTATTTTCATGGGTTTGTGTGGTAGGTCTGATTTTATCTAGGGTGTTTTTTATATTAGAATTAGCCAAAACACTGTAAAAGTTTGTGGCGTTCAGGTCCCTATACTATAATTGAACAAGTCTGAATCTGCCTCCCAATATCTTGATGCATGAGGACAATTATTATTGCTTTTATTTTAAGTAAGCCTGTGGAATTTAGAAATAAACTATTGCCAAATCATCATATTTTATACACTTTTGTTGCACATTATTGTAACCAATATAAGCCACACACACACAAAATAATGATACAGCTTTATTTTTATTTCACGTGTACAAAATATTTTAAATAGCATTTTTATTGTTATGTGTCTATCTTGAGGTTGTTTAATTTTAAAAAAAATAATGTTATAGGAAATATTACTTATGTGATTTTATATTTTAAACCCTGGTGGATTTGAGAAAAGAGTAAAGCAATCTAAATCAAAAAGGATAAAAACGTCCCTATTCATAATCAATTTTATTGATTTTGAATAATAAATTCACATGAACTCCATTGATAACAACTTCACATCTAAAACAGCTACAGGCACCATATAAATCTTATTAATACATAATTTATATAAACAGTATGTATATCATTCAGCATTTAAATTCAAACAATGTTAGCACTTAAAAAATCCTACACTATATTTTTAAACACAGTGGTACCTCAGTATATGTCCATTTTAGTATAAGTCCTGTTTGGACGCAAAGCATTTTGCTTGGTATACAAAATGACACATCAGGCATGAATCATAACACTGCGCTATAATCTTTTTTACGCCATAATAGCATTGCCAGGAATGACCAATGTTACATTTTTTAAACATCCCGAGGAGAAGGCAAAAGCAAACCTCTTTGGACAGATTTTTAGTAAAATTCAAACCTGGTGTGCCTCAAGCAGGGCAAATAGAAAAAAACAACAGATTGACTCTTCTCACCAAGGTTAAATTCATTCAACTGTATCGCTCAATGGGATTTTAAATGTTGATCCATTTATCTGTCTTGTAAAAGATTTAACTAGAAAATAATAAAAACTGATCATTAAATTCATATTATTAATTCTTACGTTTTTGTACCTGCTATCACTGTAATCCCCACTGCTAGGTAAAAGGATTTTTATTCTGTTTTCCTTAATTTATATAAATTATACCTCTTCCATTTTTCATCCGACAGATTGGTAAAAAAGTATAAACAGTTAACTTTAAGCTTTTCATGGAATAAATTATTGAGGGCCTCTCTTTAGGTAAAGTTAAAATTTCAAAATGTTAGATTAGTTATTTTACCTATAAGAAAAGTGGACATTAAGTTAAATTTTTAATTGGTATCTAAAAGTTTGTTAATTTTAGTTTATACCTTATCAGGAAATATATTAGGTACCTGTCAGTCACTTTTTAAAGAATTTAAACTCAATATGAATGAAGTGAGATCCAAGCCAATCTTTGATAAAAACTTTAAGTAACTTTCACATAATTTTAAATTTGTACTATTAATTACAATATTATTTTACATTAAATATTTATGCCTTGGCGTGCCATATTAAAAATATGCTCAAATTATAAATTACAACCATTATAAAAAAGATAATTTCATAAGCAATATTTTAACAAGCATAACCATTAAAGGTAATTTTTATCTCCCCTCAAAATAATTTTTAGACTTTTACCTTATATAATTATTTTCAAAAAACTTATTTGTTTAGTTTAAATATATTCTAAGTGTTTTTAAACGTCCTTTCATTCTTTTCTCTTGACTTTATACCTTAAAAAATCATATTCCTATTTTTTTTTTTGAAGTATAAAGGTTCAAATAAGTAGATACTGTAGATATTTTTTTCACTTTAAAAAAAATACTTCACTTGGTTAAATCAATTCTAATAGGGCCAATCTTTGCTTCATATAACTTTCATTTGCTTGGGACTCAGTGTAAAAATTCATGAACAACTTGTATAGATTTTATATAAACAAATGAATAGTTTAACTTTATGGGCATTCAAACATCCATATAATAGTTTGGATGGACAACAAGTATGGGGTCATCTTCTTTCACTAGTTCACTATCTTGACCTGCACGGGGCTTTAAACCTGTTTGTGTCAGTTGTATCAGCACATGGTCCTGTGAATTAAAAGTTTTAAAATTAACTTATTTAATTAATCTTTTTTATAATGTAGAAATTTTTCATTCCAAACTGAAGTTGCTAACTAGATATTATTTAACGTTAAATGCCCCAGAAGGTTTTTGGTAAACTTCTGCCTCCGTCCTGTATGAATTTCCTGTTAATTGCGATCAACTGGTTAGGAAATTAAATAAATTGCGTAAAATGTATTTATTTTATTGTCATACAGACTTCATTTTTTAGGATAAGAATGGTTATTTTGCGTAAATAAAAGACTGTCTTGAGTTTGATACTATTTTTTACCTTTAGTTTAGTACCATTACTTTAATAATAAAGTCTAGCAAAATCACATCTTTTTAAAAAAAACACATAAAAACTACCAAAAAACAAGCGATAACATTAGCCAGGACAATGGCTGCCATTCCAAGAAGTAGACTAAAGCTTCTCTCACTAAAAGAAGAATTTCATTACTAAATAAAGTGCTCTCGAAGCGAGCATTGGGGCATTAAACATTAAGAGACTTGTACTATTAAAAACGAAAATGAAGCAAAAAGTATTTACATGATGTACAAGTCTGTCAATGACTTTCTCTACAATTTGTTTCTTCTCATTGAGTTCTTCCTCTGATTGTATATCATCTTGTATTTCTGTAAGGTACCATCCAATAATGTCACTTTTTCTCAACCCTGTTTCATCTTCACCTATTTCAGAGGGTAAAAATAAAGATGAGAACATACATCCTAAAATTAGAACACACTATTCATGCATCCCTGTGTTTAGTATCTGTCCGAACTGTGAATATACAAATGCCAGTAATAAAAGAAGTATGCAAGAAAAAGGAATATCACCCTTCAATATTTAACACATATTGTAATAAAAAATTGTAACTTTACTGAAATTACTGTCATAGATTAATTCTTAATCTTGCACAATTTCAATTAATTCTTTTTGGTAATCAAATTAATTTATGTGAAAATAAGGAGTTAAATACTTTTGCTAACAGCACAATAGACTTAAAAAAAAATACAATCCCTTAAGTCACTTTGTAATATAATTTTCTTTTTACCTGCTGCCTCTTCCGCCTTCCTCATATGCAACACCAATAAATTGGCCATATGTTTGTAATCCTCATAGGCCAGCCGAAGGGGAGGTTTTACTGGCGCAGGGGCATCAGTAACTTCTGGGATAACTTGTGGAGAATCTGCATTTTGAGACTGTTGTGTAGGCTCGGCTGGTGCTAGAAAAATATTACATTGGAATAAAAAATAATCCAAAGCTTTGAATAAGCTTGTTCCCCAAAGCTTTTCTCACCTTGACTCAAATGAATTCCTTCACTAAAGGATCAAAAATGTATTGCTCAGACATTACTTAGGTATTCTAAATGAAAATTTCAAATTATAACTACATTCAATTTGAATATTCCCCTCTATAGTGCTTATCTTCATTAGAACAGAACAACAAAAATTATTATTCTATCACAAGTAGTTTTTAAAATATGAATTTTTGAAAATTCAAAAATGGCCGCCGACACTTCGTGTGCAAAAGTGTGTTTTCGGCACCCTACAATTTAAAAAAATTTTTTTACGGAGCTTTCAAACTTCTCTCCCTCACAGAAAAGTATACATTTAACAAGCTAAATTTTTTTCAGGTCTGTCACAGTGTTATAAATTAACATTTAATTCATTCCAAAGTGAGCTGAATCACAATTTGACAAAAATTAAAAAGGGAGACAAAAAGTCAATTTTACTTCATTTTTAAAAAATCATAATAAATTACCCCAATCAGCTAAAAATATAAATTTACCATCATCTCAAAGGCAATTTAAAGCTCTTTATTAAGAAACTGACAGGCACATGTTAAATTTACATTAATATAAACTAGAATTTTTAGAACAGTGTATGGTCACAAAATTTAAGAAATTTGATGAAATTTAAAAAATCACAACAAATTAACCAAGTAAGATATCAAAGCCAAAATTTGACCATATTGTTTTAAATTGTATTTATTTTAATAGAAATGTACAGAATTTTTATAAAATGGACACATAATGTTTAAAAAAAAATTCCCAAAAAGGCATACTTTAAAACCTAAATTTCAGAAATATGGACATGATATTTTAAGTTAAAGAGAGCTACGATTCAGCACTGACATTGTACATTTTATTTTTAATCACTTTAACTTAATATGTCAATTAATTATATGAATGCCATATTTCCATGTCTGATGGTTTGAAGATGTTCCTTATTACAATGGTTTTCTGGTAGACTTCCACTTCAACACATCAACAAAAGCCTGTGAAAAAGAATGTTCATTTTTATTTCTAGCAATGGTAATTGAATAATTAAATTGACAGTAACATTTATCAATTTATCAGTAATGATTATTACCAGAAGTAATATTAATAATACTCCATTATTAACTAAAATGCTAGCCTCCACCAATGTTTTACATTACTTCTAAAATGAATAATTACCATCAGTCAGGATCATCATGTTTTTTGCTTGAATCTCTGTTGCTGTATTACAAGTATAAATAATGTATCCAGTTATCTTGTTTGGTCTTTATCCACTGTAATAATATTAAAATATATTACAATTTTAAGAGAATATAAATTGTTAAAGTAATCGGCTTTGAGCCTACATTTATATTTAAACTTAATTACAATTAGTTCAATTACAACTAAAAATACAGTAAGATTAAGCTTAGACTCGGACATTTACGAAAAGGGGTGAAAACATTACTTCAAAAATATATTTCAATAAAAGGAATTAATCTATTTAAGGTTTATTGTTAACATTTTATCACAATATAATATTTAGTTATTAATTAATTTAATTAGTCATTCAATACAGAATATTTTCAGTTTAAACAAATAACTTAATAATAAAAACAATAATAAAAGCATTCTGATCACCCTCGGCTAAATAATGCTTTGGTCCAGAGCTAAGTTTATTCTCAAATCGATAGTACATAGAAAACTTAATGATTTATCGCTAATTGTAGACAAATAGAATTTATATAAAATAAATATATTAAAATAATTGAACATTTCATAAAAACAGAAGTAGATTTCACTAATTCCTTCGTAATTAAAAATTAAATACAAATGAATTTAAAATAACCCTAGATCGTCGATATAAATAATACAGTAAGTTTAGTAAGAATTAATGGTATTAATTATCGATAATTTCTGCACTAAATCACAAATAAACTAAATTAAAAGAAAATTTTAATTAAATTAAAAATACTTTAAGTTTAGATTATGATTTGACTTACCCTTTTCAGCATTAAAATCCATTAAAAAGTTGCCTTATATGATAATAAAACAGCCGAAAGCACTATGTAGTCATGAGTTCTTTTTGCACACGACGGGTTTGTCTGCACTATTTTTTAGCAGACGAGGTGACTTTGTTTTAGGCTTCTTGGCTCGGAAATTACATAGGGGTTTGAGAGTGAAATTATAACAGTTGTGTAGATAATTGAATGCCCTTTCTGAATATATATTTTTGTGCTCTGTAAAATGACTGTTTCATAGAAAAAAAATCAATTTTACTGAGAAAATCATTGTTTTTTACCCTTTAATTTAATTTTAACGCTTTACAAAATATATCTTGTGGTAGAACTACTTTTCCTCTCTCTATATCAGTTGATTTTTATGTGCGTAGGTATTATGAATTATGAGCCAAACGAGTTGGCGCGACGCAACAAAAAAATGGAATAGCGCAAATCGCGGCAGCTCATTTAGAATACCTACATTACTTGATACAAAAGTATGAAAAAATAGGCAACTAAAATAAAATAGTTCATGTACCTGTGTTTTCATCAACCACCATTTCTTCTTGCGCCACAGGTAAATCATCCTCTAAATGAATGTCTGGTTGCTCTACACGAATGATTGACTTATTTAAGAGACGGAAAGCTTCTTTTACATGCCTTGGCTGAACCTAGAATATAATAAAAATCAATGATTTGAAACTTAAAATTGCATTTTTATAAGGGGATATGACAGAGCTATAAAAACATGTATTCAGTTTCGGTTTGGAAAATTTAATTTTATACCTATGAGACATTCTTTGCTTTTCAAAGAGTTGGCAGTGGACAGCTGCCATAACTCAAATATTTATTACCTCATCTTGACAATGCATCCTGGCCATGGCTTCAGACAGACGAATCATACTCTCTAATTGACGAACTGTTATTCTCCAAGATGAGGACCCAGCTCCAGAACTGTCTCGCTGGCGAAGGCGTTTGTATTCTTCTACCATGTAATCTCTAGATTCAGCACTAATCTTTAAAAGACATTTTTAAAAATTAAAAATTTATATAACTTTGTTAAACAGACTTTGTTAATTAAAAAGATAAAGAATTGGCTTTTATATATTTTAGTCTTTGAAAATAAAAAGATCTAAGAATATAATTGACTATTACCTTAGGTTTAAACTGACGAGCAAACATAATATAGCGGCACATATCCTCTACAGAATAAACCCTGCTAACAGACTCTTCTGCTCGACTATGGAGATCAACAATACGCCTTGCGATTGCATAATCTGTGACCTTTTTATTTACATTATAAAAAAAAAGGACTGGCGTTAGTACAAAAACATCACCCAACAACATATATATTTTATTTTTAAAAAGTCTAGATATAGCTTACAAATGCAACAACCAGCATGTAAACATTTATTGGCATTTTTTTATCTTCATGAAACAGCATACAGTAATTAAATATACTTATAGATTTACTATTTATCTGAAAAAACATTTATTACTCCAAGTTAATTTTACTTCATATATGAACTTAGAGCCTTATATTTGGCAGAAAACAATCATAAGGACATTGAAACTGTTTTTTGTTTTTTTCTCAAAATCTTTGTGCATCCGGTTTATTGAAATCTTTGATACCAAGGTTATAGTAAGTTTTTTAGATTAATTGCTTTTTCCCCCAAACATTTTCATTTCTCAATTTTTATCTTTTAAAAAAATGGAGTCGTCAGGTGATTTCAGGGAAGGCATTTTTGTGAATTAATTCATCAGCCATTAAGACTTTAAAAGATGGATATTTTATTCAAATAGCAGCAATATAAGCATTAGTATCATACTTTTTTCTAATATTTTCTGCTGGGAAGAGACAGTGATTTTGTGGTAATAGTAAAAAAATGTGTGTACAAAGTAATATGACAGAAAACGCCAAAACATAAAAATACTTTTAAATTTTCATTCTTGGATAAACCTTTAATGCCTCGGTTAGTAATATAAGAAATCAGGTTTTTTTCACTTTACTTTTGCACCTTTTAAAAACAAAGAATATGAATTTTTTACCAACACAACCATAAATGCAATAAAAATGAAAAATTTTTTTTTTAAAAAGTCAGAGAAAAATAATTGCTTACCTCATTACACTCATCAACCAGGATAAAGAATAGATCAAATCTTGACATGATTGGAGCACTCATATTTATGTTATGTTTAAGGGATTTAGCTCTGTCATATCTGCCACCTGCAGGATTTGCTGCTGCCAAAATGGACGTTCTTGCATTTAAAGTTGCCTAGACAAGAATAAATTTAAGTATATGCATAAGGAGATTATCAACCAGTTTGTTAAATTGTAAATATCTAAATACATAATTTGCCAGAAAATAAAGCAACCAAGACCAGTTTATTTTTATGTAGTAGTGTGCACAGCCGCAACAGGATACATGAAAGGAAAGGAAGTAATGCTTCAAAACAACTACCATAATGCATACTGAGTTATTTTCCCTCTTTCTTTGCACCATCTATGAGCAATTCTTATCTTATCTAAGATATACAGACGCTCCTTCTATGCAGAAGATAATTGCGTCCACAGACCATGAGAGATGATCTGTTGGCAAGTGATGCAGCGGTCACAGGCCACGGCTATAGGGGTTCCACGCATTACCCCAGCCGCCTAACTATTGTCTAGTTAGGTACCCATTCGGAGCTGGGTGACTCGGGGACTCCTCAGGCCGCGAGAACAAATCCTCACCTTCTGCAGCGTATGCTAGCCCCAGGTTGGATCTTGTATTAATATATTTGTCTATAAATTATATATTTTTAGAAATTGAAATTTGCAGCTCAGAAATATAAAAAACAGAACTCACCCGAACGCCTGCTTTTGTTATCGAAATTGTTTGCTGTTCCATAGCTTCATGAATAGCAACCTGATCATGAGGATCCATTTTGTCAAATTCATCAATGCAGCACACTCCATTGTCAGCCAACATAAGTGCTCCAGCTTCAATCACAAACTCATATGATTCCTCATCCTAATAGAATTACAGATTTTTAAAGTCGCTACACATAACACAACCAAATGGGTCAGTTTTCAGAGGAAAAATGCTTTACAAGAAAACACTTAGTAATAATGTGTCTTTTAACCCCTATATGCACTTACTCTCACTACAGCTGCTGTAAGACCAGCAGCACTGCTAGCTTTTCCACTTGTGTAAACTGCTCTAGGGCTGAACTCTTCGACCTGAAATTTTTTTTGGAAATTTTAAGCAGCTTTCACAAGAAACCATAAATGTGTGATAATAAATACATAATGTTTTTTTAAAAAGCTCTTTAAGCTTGCTTGAATATAACACCTAATATATATATATCTATCTATCTATATATATTTATGTACAAGACATTATCATCCAAATAAACTCACTTGTTTTAAAAACTGTGATTTTGCTGTGCTGGGATCTCCCACAATGCAGATGTTGATATCACCACGCAGATTTGTACGCTCAGTTGTTACTTTTGGCACACCACCGAACAACATAAGTAATATACCTCTCTTTATCTCATCGTTGCCTAGAAATAATTGTTGTTTTTTTTAAAATTAAATTATTAAATTAGCTGAACTAAACATGTATTTTTTAAATGACATAAAATATAAAAATATGACCAGCAAATACGAACAAGTAACAAAGGAAGCTTAGGAATCCTGATACATATATGTTAATTACTAAAAACTCTCACCATGAATGGTTGGGAAAAGACTTGAACAAAAATTTTGGTACAAATTTTTATCTTGACTCATATCATAAACTGTTTGCCACTCATCATCACTCATTTGTTTTTTCAAAGCTTCTGCAGTCATGTCTTCTTCACGGAATGTGTGACCACCAAACTAGAAATAAGATGTTAAACTTTATGGTCATATTTTGTCAACAATTTAACACAAAAAAACCCACACAAAAAACAGTACCTTATTTTTCTCTATAAATTGTTATAGGGGTGGGGTAGAGAGAGGGTAGGAAGAGATAGGATACCTTTGAGTTACTTGGTGTCACCGTACAAGCTAGAAAAGCAAGTCTGTATGTTAAATCTCTAACACCAAGTGTCTTCAAGCCTCTTACACCTTCTGTTTCGTACCCATCTGCTCCCTGGCCTACTTTGGCAGAAGTCTCTGCACGTGCACCTTCAAGGACAAATAATTCATTTTAAGCTCAATAAAAAGACATGATTATTTAAAACCTCTCATTGCAGGAAATATAGCTTTTAAGGACTTTTCCATTTGTACAAACTTACATAATGACATCAATATCTGAATGTTGACATTTTTTTAAAAACAAGAACCACCCCTATGACTGATGATTAGCTCATTAGAACACTGAGCTTTGTAAGGGCCAATGTAATAAGTTTGAATAATATTTACAAAAATGCACATTTCAAATATTTCAGTTTTTAAAGAATTTATCAGTTTATGCTTTGAATGAGCATGTCAAATAATTTTTTAATAAGTAATTTTAGTGCTGTCAAACTGATTCAATCAGATATAAATTTAATTATTAGAAATTTTGAAGGAGGGGGACAATTTTTTTTGCATCAGAGAAACAAGTATTAACACACAAGATGTTAAGACTAACTGAGAACATAAAAATTAAAAATTTTAAAAAGTGTTTATTTATGTTCAACAGGATTGAAAAAAATGTTCAAATATCCATTTAGCACTTGTTTTTCTGTTGTTTTCTTTGTGTAAAATATAGTTTATAAATCATTAGTTTAAATTATTTTTTTTAAAATATATATATATATAAATTTTATTATAGAAAAAGGGCATTACACCACAGAATGTTGACTATTACAGTTCATAAGTTAACCCTTTTAAATGTTCATGAAAATTTATATGTGGCATCAAAATATCTTTAATAAAAATCCAAGTTACTATAAGATTTTAATCTTTTACTCACCAGTTTGAGACATTGATCCAACATCAGGTACAACAATTAGAGTCCCTGTAAAATCACATCTGTCACCAGCTTGGGCTGTTTCTACTGCTTCCGCTCTTAAAATTACCTCAACACTGAATTAAAAAGAGTCAACAGACTAGATTTAAATGTTAGAAAGTAAAAGTAGACTTTCCATTAATTTCTTTACATAATGGTGGAGGCCCTTTAACTTGAAACAGAAGGCAAGTTGTGTTGTTTAAAAAAACAACAACAACAGTTTAGCTAATTGAGTTCCAACACAAAATCCCTTTAGCTGAATTATAAATCTTTATTTATCACTTTGCTCAACAATGCCAAGCTATTTCAATAAACTATTACATAGATGTTGACAAGTATACATACATATTTTGACAATTTATTGAAATATATCTAACTATTATATCAAGTACATTGATAATGACTAAGGTCGTTAAGACTGCCAGTTAAA
The DNA here is from genome assembly GCA_002072015.1 of Radix auricularia. NCBI lineage: Eukaryota > Metazoa > Mollusca > Gastropoda > Lymnaeidae > Radix > Radix auricularia. The sequence continues at coordinate 191,609 of MUZC01003208.1, forward strand.
TGTTCAAGAAAAGATTTTACAAGATACCAAGGACCACTTCACCAAAGAAGGTTGTTATAATTTTAACAATTCTAGGTTTAAAATAATGCTATCATGTCTAAGGTTGTTAAGACCGCTCGTTTTTGAGGACCGACTAACCGTTCAAAAAAGACTGGTTAACCGCTTGTCCATATATCCCTAATGCTTTGAGACCCATTTGAGAACTAACAAGAGAATGTTGTCGCCTGGCATCGTCTGATGGCATCAAAGCCCGCTTCCCCCCGCTTCCGTTCAGCTCTTTCCGCATTGCCCTCAATTCAAAGCATTTTTTTAAATCCAAAAAATTAACTAAACAGTGATATTTAATTGTCTTTTTTATATTTTATTTTGGGGACTCGTAGTTCACTGGTCTAAATAAGAGGTCAGGTTCAATCGTTCGTTAAAGTTAGCGAGGTTTTTTCATTAGTTTAAAAAACCAACGCCTCGCCCCGTCCGTTGTGACGTCATGTTTACCTCTCTTGTGTGTGATGCCAATCAACTCGCGTATTAAAATTAATAATATAATAAAATTCTAAAGCTACGGAGTAAACGATGATAAAATGGAATTTATTTTTAAAAAACATTATTTTTTAATCGTCAACTCGCCAGAATAATTGAATTTTGCGACGCACACGTTCCCCCTCCCCGTTTTTTCTGTTCAAATAGGGTTTGAGTTACACTCGGCGTACTATTAATGTGGTAATCAAATGCCTTTGACTAGCAGGAAAACTGTCACTAAAAGACCGAACTCGAATTTGTGGGCCGATTAATCGCTCGGTATCTTTGCTACGTCTTTCAAATACCTCTCGTAATATAGGTACATGTACTTCACTAAGTGGCGTGCGCCGATAAGTTTTTGAATGCCTGAACTGAAACAGACTATAAACCGGTGATCAGAAAATGCGGATAGGTCACGGGGTCATATGCTTTTATAGCTTTCTTTGTCTTTATAAGAAACAGACTATAATTAATATAAATAGAAACAGTTTTGGCCTTTACCGTTGTTGACATCAAACGCCACTGTGTTAGCTCTCGTACAGTCAGTCGCTCGACAGCTAATCAGCTGGATCTTGGTATCGCTTTTACTCACCGCGACAAAGCGAGAGGGAGAGGCGCGTTACGGCTTGTGTTGTTTTTTTTCACTATTTTTTTTTTTTTTGTTTTTTGTTACACGGTCCTACGTTAGGCGGTTAACCGTTAACAAGCTTAATTCTGAAATTATTATGGGGGAGGGGGTGAGTTGAGTCTCTATCGTATTAGTACCATGTATTTTTTTTTATTACTAAGGTGCATGCGCACATCGCATACGCATCAGTCTACAGCTGAATCCCGCTAGTACTATTAGTTGTGAACTTCAGTGAAGCCAGGCTATAAAGTGTCATGTACGCACGCTTACAGCTAGGAGACTGAAGGCTTGAATGCCAACCTACTTGTCAGCTGGATCGTGGTATCGCTTTTACTCACTGTGACTAAGCGAGAGGGAGAGGCGCGAGGCGCGTTACCGCTTGTGTCGTTTTTTTTACTACTACGTTACCGCTAGTTTATTTGTTTGGGTTTTTTTCTCCTATTTGGTTAAGCGGTCCTACGGTCCTCAATAAAGAGGACCGATCCTGGTCTGAAGACCGGCTAATCGGTTAACCGTTAACAAGCTTAATCATGTCCCTGTACTTATTTAATGTTTCATAAATAGAGATAATTTTGCCTTAATAAAAGTTTTGCTGTACTTGAAACAATCTTTTCAATAACTTCAAATTCATATTTACCTTCTGGGAATGCTACCCCTGGGCAATTCAGCTTGAGTCTCCTGAATTCTAACTTTCTGGAAATCTACAAATCTGGACTTGTTAACATCTAGCATAAATCTTGATCTATTTGCACATACTGGGTTTCGACAAATTGTTGGCTATAAACAACATTTGAAACAAAATAAATTTTAGTAGTGGGAGTAAAATTGCTGGTTTTTTAATTTCAGGAAATATGGCAAAATGGGGGTGAGGGTTGATTGAACTCCAAGAAGACAAAAACAGCATTTTGTTAACCATCAAGAAAAGACTTTATTATAACGCTCTTTTTTTTTTTTTTTTAAATAATCAGATTATTAAATTAGAAAATTACCTGAGTGTATTTAAACTGCTGTTCCACGTCCTTAATCACAGTCCTACAGTCAAGGCACATGAATGTTCCACTAACAAGTTCAGGGTGGACAGGATGTGTGCGAACTACTTGACCAGTGATACGCAATAATGATCCTATTTTCACTGTAGTCATTTCTCTCACCCTGATTAAAGGTAATTTTTTCAATAATCATATGTAAGATTATTTAGAAACAGAAAGCTGCAGTTATTAACTATCAAAATGGGTTATGATTTGAGGAATGGAATGTTATATATATAAAATAGATGTTATATGCAAGCAAAAATTATTTTTTCTAACAAATAAACATGACTTTTTCTAATAACTAACAATTCAATAAAAAAAAACATACTTCAATTTTGTTGGGACATCAGTGAGACTGAGATAAAACTCTTTTCCTGTAGGAATCTGACCCCAGTCTTTAGCATAATTGCGTACTGCCCGACAAAGGAATGGGTATACCCTGCAGAGATCAACGATTTATTAGATCTTTTGAGAACAGACATTCACACAAAGTTTATAACAAAATTTATTTTATTATCAGTACATTAAAATAACTTGTCTCTAGGTGTACTTTTGAAAAATGTCAAGATTGCCCTAGATAAAGATAATCTATACATAAGTTCAAGAATAACACATGTTTCAAGATTCTTACCTGTAGTATTCTTCTAATATAGTTGTAGCAAGTTGTTGATTGTATGATTCAATATCTTCAAAACTAACTGTGAGAGTGTTTCTTTCTGGTCTAATCAAGTCTTGGACAGCAGATAAATATTTACTTTCTCCATCCCCCTGGAATCTGTCATTTAATTTTTTAATAGTAAAATTGTTCAATAACACAATATAAAATATGTTCATAATAAAATAGTGTGCAGCAATAAAAAGGAAACCAAAGTTTTAATTTTTTTTTAAAAATTATGTGTGTGGTGTGTGTGTTGGTGGCAAAATAAAATGTGTAATAAAACTCTTACATTCCCCAACCTCTGCCTCTAACAATACTTGGTTGGCTAAGTAAATGATGCCAATTAGTGATAGTTCATTATGTGTATGGATCGTCACATTGACATAGTTTTAGTTTTAATAAGGTTTCAGGATGAGTGCAATTGTCACTTGGTCCCCGAGTATCAAATTGAAGAAAATCGCTCTTATCCACCACAGCACATTTAAAACTTATGTAATCGGATAAATAAGAAATGTTAAATGCTATCCTAAGTAACTTAAAGGTAATAAGTAATGCAAGGCTGTTAAGGCCGCTCATATTTAATAACCTGTTAATGCCTGTTATTTTCTTACTAAATTCTGAGAACAAACAATATATCAAACTAAGAAACATGTAAATGTAAAGCTCACATAGGTTGGAAATGACAACAAAGGTTCAGTGCTGCTCTATTCTATTGCGCATTTTCAAAATAAATTAATTAAATTTTTAAAATGGTAACTTACTTAATTGTTATTTATATCATAATTTATATGCCATATTAAATTAATTTTCCATTTAATTTTATTTAATTCATTCCTTTTGAAAATGTTATCAAAGTACTTATTAAATGGTATGTATTTATTATCTATTAATTATATTTTCTGCGAAGTGTCTGCTGCTACGACAAAGTAACGGCAGACAACCCGACAGGATGTTGCTGGTGCTACGACATGTCATAAACAATTTGCTGTATTTCAATTATGCTAATACTAATACTTTAATACTAAACTATAGTTCTCATAATAAAATATTAAGATTACTAGGTAACCCTATTAATTATTAATGAATTTTAAAGGTTAAAAAAATAACTGGATTGATCCATTATATGAAAAACACTTATAAATTAAAAAATTATAGTTTCACAACAGCTTCGCTAGACAAAGTTATAGTCGGTTTAAATTGGAAATGATATTAATGATATGACACTATTGATAGCGGGATCGAAATCGAATCATATTTTTTAAAAAATTTCATATATTATTTTTTTTTAAAATCACAATGAGACTAATGAGTGTGCTAATAACTAATAAATGTAAATTTTGTTCTTCTTATTCTGAAAAGCAGATACGTTGAATAAAGGATGTGGCTAGCGCTACGACAATTTTGTCGTAGCAGCAGACGACCCGGTCGGATGTTGCTAGCGTTACGACATGTCGTAGCGCTAGTCAGGAAACTAGTGCTACGACATGTCGTAACAGCAGACGATCCTGCGGGATGTTGCTAGCGTTACGACAAGATTGTCGTAACATCAGACGACCCGGTTGGATGTTGCTAGCGTTACGACATGTCGTAGCACTAGTCAGGAAACTAGTGCTAGGACATACGCGACTTCTGCTACGACTAGTTTTAGTCACTCTTTGCAGGAGACACCTGGAAAGGATTAAATCTTAACAAACTCTTCTTTATATTGTATACGCATATATATTATAATACGACATTATTTGTGTGTGTTTTAATTCTAAAATCCAAATTTATTTAAATAAATATTTAAATAGATTTAATTTTAATATTGGTCTACCGATTATAAATATATCAGCCGATTTTGCTATACTATAGTATACTTGTGTAAGTGATGCCGATGCATTCAAATTTAGTATACCGTAAAGCCAAAGCCAAAGCCTAAAGCCGTAAATGAAAATCCTCAGGCAACTGATTCGTGCACTATCGCAAGAATGTAGGCCTAAAATAATTCGTTTTGTGTTGAATAATAAAATGTGCTGTGTGCAGACTTGTCACAGGAAACCATTCCATTCATCCTTCTACCTCATTTTCACTCGATTACTAATACTATTACTATTGGGGGGGGGGGGGGGGG
>MUZC01003208.1:196577-210006 GCA_002072015.1 Radix auricularia
AGGTAAAAACAACCGCACAGGACTCATTTACGCGCCTTTTTTCCCCCATTACTTCATGCTGCTGATTGTGTCCGTTTTCTCAGCCCCCCCGCCTCTCTTTGCACTATTTATGACGAGCAAGACTGCGGGGCATGATGAGCTATGCCTCCTTCGTCTAACAATGGCTTGAAATCCCACTTCCCCCGCTTGCGTTCAGCACATTTTCGCGATGCCTTCAATTCAGGGAATTTTGAAAAAAATATCTTCCAAACAATTTAAGAGTGATGGTTTTTAGTCATTTTTTAAACTCACGCCTCATCTTTTTCGTTGGTGATGCTGAATGAGTGTCAACTCGCGAATCAAAAGAAAAAAAAAAAGTAGTATTAGCATAATTAAATACAGCTTTAGTCGTAACTGTAAGTAAGCACATATCACATTTTTACGACTGTCGTAGCAGCAGACAACCTGACTGGATGTTGCTAGCGTTACGACATGTAACGCTAGCCAAGCATATGTGGATTGGCTAGTGTTACGACTAGTCTAAAATCTAAATATCTTTATTTTAACAGATTTATTCAACGTATCTGCTTTTCAGAATAATAACAAAAAGTTATCAGCATACTCATGATTTTTGTTACAAAAAAATAATAATAAATGAAATTTAAAAAAAGGAAAAAAATCATGACGGCAGCGGGATCCAAATCCCGCTATCAATAGTATCATATCATTTTTGAAGCAACCGGACTATCACTTGATCTAGCGAAGCTGCTGAGAAAGTGTAATTTTTTTAATTTATAACTGTTTTTCATTTAATGGCTCAATCTAGATTATTTTTTTTTAACCTTTCAAATTCATTAATAAGCTTATCTAGTGATCATGATATTTCATTATGAGAACTAAGGTTGTTAAGACCGCTCGTTTTTGAGGACCGACTAACCGTTCAAAAAAAGACTGGTTAACAGCTCGTTCTTATATCCCTAATGTTTTGAGACCCATTTGAGAACTAACAAGAGAATGTTGTCGCCTGGCATCGTCTGATGGCATCAAAGCCCGCTTCCCCCCGCTTGCGTTCAGCTCTTTCCGCTTTGCCCTCAATTCAAAGCATTTTTTTTTAAATCCAAAAAATTAACAAAACAGTGATGGTTAATTGTCTTTTTTATATTTTATTTTGGGTACGCGTAGTTCACCGGTCTAAATAAGAGGACAGGTTGAATCGTTCGTTAAAGTTAGCAAGGTTTTTTCATTAGTTTCAAAAACCAACGCCTCGCCACGTCCGTTGTGACGTCATGTTTACCTCTCTTGTGTGTGATGCCGATCAACTCGCATATTAAAATTAATAATATAATAAAATTATAAAGCTACGGAGTAAACTATGATAGAATGGAATTTATTTTAAAAAAACATTATTTTTCTATCGTCAACTCGCCAGAATAATTGAATTTTGCGACGCACATGTTCCCCCTCCCCGTTTTTTTCTGTTCAAATAGGGTTTGAGCTACACTCGGCGTACTATTACTACTATTAATGTGGTAATCAAATGCCTTTGACTAGCAGGAAAACTGTCAATAAAAGACCGAACTCGACTTTGTGTGCCGATTAATCGCCCGGTATCTTTGCTACGTCTTTCAAATACCTCTCGTAATATAGGTACATGTACTTCACTAACCGGCGTGCGCCGTTAAGTTTTTGAATGCCTGAACTGAAACAGACTATAAACCGGTGATCAGAAAATGCGGATAGGTCATGGGGTCATATGCTTTTATAGCTTTCTTTGTCTTTATAAGAAACAGACTATAATTAATATAAATAGAAACAGCCTCGGCCTTGACCGTTGTTGACATCAAATGCGCAATGTGTTAGCTCTCGTACAGTCACCGCGACATTGCGAGAGGGAGAGGCGCGTTACCGCTTGTGTTGTTTTTTTCACTAGTTTTTTTTCACTACGTTATCGCTAGGTTTTTTTTGTTTTTTTTTGTTTTGTTGTTTTCTTTTGGGTTACACGGTCCTACGGTCCTGAATAAAGATGACCGGCCGCTTAGTGAAGTACATGTACCTATATTACGAGAGGTATTTGAAAGACGTAGCAAAGATACCGGGCGATTAATCGGCCCACAAATTCGAGTTCGGTCTTTTAGTGACAGTTTTCCTGCTAATCAAAGGCATTTGATTACCACATTAATAGTAGTAATCGGACGCCGAGTGTTGACATCAAACGCACAATGTGTTAGCTCTCGTACAGTCACAGTGGCTCGACAACTAACCAGCTGGATCTTGGTATCGCTTTTACTCACCGCGACAAAGCGAGAGGGAGAGGCGCGTTACCGTTTTTTTTTCCACTAAGTTTTTTTTTGTTGTTGTTGTTTTCTTTTGGGTTACACGGTCCTACGGTCCTGAATAAAGATGACCGGTCCTGGTCTGAGGACCGGTTAACCGGTTAGCCGTTAACAAGCTTAATGAGAACTATAGTTTAGTATTTAAGTATTAGTAATAGCAAAATTCAAAATTGAAATTCAGAAAATTGTTTACGACAAGTCGTAACGGCAGACAACCCGGGCGGATGTTGCTGGCGTTACGACATGTCGTAGCACCAGCCACGTCGTAGCACCAGCCACATCCACGCGGGTTGTCTGCCGTTACTTTGTCGTAGCAGTAGACACTTCGTTTAAATAATTCATTTAAATGAATTTAGATTTTAGAATTAATTTAATACACACAAAATAAGACCAGATCTATTAATGTTGTATTATAATATATGTCACGTGCGTATACAATATAAAGAAGAGTTTGTAAAGATATGATAGTGACTTAATTCTTTCCAAGTATTGTCAAGTATCTACTGCAAAGAGTGACTAAGACTAGTTGTAGCAGCAGTTTTCTAGCTAGCGCTAGGACATGTCGTAACGCTAGCAACATCACATCAAATCATCTGCTGCTACAATAGGTACTTGGATAAATCATTTTTCACTTTGTGAAAAATCTTTGCTGAATTATCCGCCCCTTGTTCAACTTTTTGTCCACTTAAAAATGTAAACAATGTGCACGTGTGTAAAGAAAATTGCACTTTTCTGTGTAATTTCTTGATGAAATTGGATGTGGTATATATCATTTTAAAGATAATTGGATGCTGAACATTACAAACTATGTTCTCCAATTTTTTTGTGCTGAATTTCATTATTAAAATGTAATTAATTGAGTAACAGTAAATTAACTACATAAAATAATATAAATACAGTGGAACCCACTTACCTCGAGCTCGCTTAGCTCGACCACCCTATTATGTCGACGTTTTTTATTGGAACCGCCAAATTCTCTCTTTGTCTTAGCATTTTCTCGTCGTTTAATTCGATTTTTTTAAGTCGCCGAAACCTCATAACACGAGCACAAAAAAGGGACAAATTTGCCACTTAACATCGGTTATCTCGATCCCCATGACCAATCGCCAGCTTTTGAAAATGTTAGGTATGATTTCTGTCTCACCAGGGTCTGCTGGTGACGTCACAGCCCACTTGCGTTTTGCTCTCAGCGCTGTGTTGCTTCTGGTACTATGGCAATGGCCATCAAGGCCACAAAAAAATATCAGCTTGCGATGTGTGCTGGTGACGTCACAGCCCACTTGCGTTGAGACCTGTGTTGCTAACTTAAATCGCCAGTTTCAGAGATGTGTTGGAGAATAATAAAAGTTTTTATCGATAATCGACGTTGGTTTTTATTTTAAATTTGTAAATTTCTGCTGTCAGTTGGTGCACATATACCTTTTGTTGTTAGCAAACATGTATGTACAATTTTATAGCATGCCGATAGCTTCATCAAACAAATAACGGCAATGCTGTTGTGTTAAAAAAACCTCCAAAAACACGTGCATGAACATTATCATTTATTAACGCTAGTGATGGGACGATACCAAAATCATAGGCTGCTTACTGTAAACAAGGCTCCCCAGATTTTAAAATATATAATATAACAGACTACAGACAGTTTACTCACCCCCACTCTCAATCTCCTACACCATTGTTGTTGGTTAGTCCTATTAGCATCAAGTTACCGAAGGAATTCTAAGCCCATTGATCGTATGGAATAATGGAATAATAAAATGTACTGTGTGCAGACTTGTCATTGGCAACCATTCATCCTTCAACCTCATTTTGACTATTACATGTACTGTACTACTGCTTTGTTCTCATTGTTTCATTCATAAGAAGTGGCCGTGTGCAAAAGCCATTTAACTATTGGTTAGAATTAATTAAAATATGTCAACGTTGAAGGTTCAAAAGGAGTACCTAATTTATTTGTGTACGTTTATGTAAGAGAAGATTTCGCTTTGTCATGAGTCATATATAGGTCACGATAGACCATTCCGAGTCCAGAAGAGAATGGTTCGGGGACAATGAGGGGATGTGTAGGTTACTTATTTGTGTAGCTTGTAAGGAAAATCAAGCAAGTGGCTTCGAAGGCACAGATAGCTCAATCTGGGAATCACCGCAAAACGGCGTTATATTTAAAATTAAACGGTCTTAACAACCTTAAGAAAGAGTGAAGAAATAGGGTCCCGATATTCCGATACGATTCTGATTAATCGTTCCATCACTAATTAACGCACAACACGTACATAAAGAAATTTCAAGCGCATGCCATTTTTCATACCCCAACGCCGTCGACTTAAGCGGTTTCGACTGTATCTTTAAGAGTCGCCATCACTCGCAATTTTAATGGTAACTACTGTTTTCAGCATCCAAATATCTACAAGAATTGATAAAGTCCCATCCACCCCAACCTCCCCCAAATATTAAAAAAAATTTATCAAAACAATCACCACATGGTTTTTTCCCTATTTTTCAAGATGGCTGACATTTTTTTCTATGTACCTCAGCCAATTACAATTATTTTCAAATTTGATCTAATCTAGCGGCTAAACAATATTAATAACACTATTTTAAGTTACTTAAGGTATAGAAGACTAACTAACAAGCAATATAAATAGATATTTCATTTGCATTTGTAAATAGGCCTACTAATTTGTTTTCCCGAGATATAAAAAAATGTAATGTTTAAGGGCCACTCGACTACATCAACCAGTATTAAACAAGGATTTTTGTCAATTATTTTTCTCCTTTTCAACACGAACAGTTTGATGTGCTTGACTTAATATTTTGGATAATTATTTTTAAGTTGTGCTCAATTTAAAATATCACATATGCAAATTTGACGGCCATTTTGAATATTAATGAGTCAAACTTGCGTAATTCAGAATTAATTTTAGGACGCTTGTTTTGGCAATGATATGACGAATGCGGAAATATATGGTTTGTTATGGTTATCTTCAGTCATTTCTGAAATAACTTTAATTAACTGGTATTTTAAACAGCTATCTCAGTCTCACTGCCTAATTTTCACTTTTGTCTGTTTTATATTTTCTTATATGTCTCAATTAGCGGAGTTATCCCAAAATAATTCACTAAAAAATTCATAACTTTCTTTAGAAATAACATAAAAGTTTTATTAAAACTATAATTTTGGTATCAATAAATTGCATTTTTCAAGCCCTTTCCAACCAACTAGATCTTAAAGCTATAACTTTAATTTGAAAATTTTGTCCAAGTACCTAGCTACAACAATTGTGTGGTAACGCTAGCAACATCCCGCCGGATCGTCTGCTGTAACGACATGTCGTAGAACTAGTAAGTAGTAACGCTAGCAACATCCTTTTTTTTGTCACTACTAACTAAATTATTTAGTAAATATTGGACCTTGATGACTTTAAACTTAATGTAGGGGCACAGTATAGTATAGAGTATAAGTCAAGTTAAGCACAGGCATAGGCTAGATTACTAAATAACTAGTAATTTTAAAGTTAAAAGTTTAAGTTTAACTAGATTCTTTCATTTCTTCTTAAAACTTCTCACTCACTGAAACTACTGAAACTTACTCGTCCAGGAAGTCTTGAAATAATTTTTGGCACCGCTCGCCAACTTGATCCTTAACCTGGTTGGCTCGAACGGCTTGTTCGGTGTTATCCATCATCGGGTTTTATAGAAAAATAAATGACAGCAATTAAAGAATCGGTAATAGAACAATAATATTGAAAATTGTACAATAAATCTAAGACTTGATAATCCCATGCACTGATTACGCGCCAATATGTCACGTGATCTATCTCCCGCAAAACATGTCCTTTTTAATTTTCTTGATAGAAAGAGTAGGATAAAGTGCTATAATACGGTAAAGAGAAACGTCCCAAGATCTCGGGTATTCATGCCCCTTGATGGGGTGATTTCGGGACAATGATGAAAATCTGTTTTCCAAACTTAGGATTTAATTTTTTAAAATAATGATTTTATGAATTGACATAAAGCCAAATTTACTCTGAATTCTTGTTTTGAACCGGGAATCAAGGAGTCAGTGAGCATGTCGACCAAACCCTCTTTTTCACCTCTACAACCTTTAGTACGCTACCTTACACTTAATGCATTGTACATGTATGTTTTAGTCTCTTTGACTTTGACACTTCAACTTCATGTTCTCGTAGCACATCCACCACTGAACATTAAACTTTATGTAGCACATCAACCACTGAACCTTCAAGTTTTGCAATCTCGCCACGTCATTTGCTACCCATCCCAAAACAAGCTAAAAGAAAACGTATTTCCAAACAAATAGGAAAAACGGCTATTTTGACTTCTTTGCGTTATAAAAATCTTTGATGGAAGCCAAAGAAAAAAGGAATCCAAGGCAAACGAAATCTGTCAATAAATCAAATGAAGACACAGCATCCTCTATTGTGAGGAGCTTTACTCCAGCAGCACAGAGATTTGGGCCTTATGTACTGAGTGCAAAAGATGGGCCCTTGTGCAGGCATTGATGAAATAAACAAACAAACAAACAAACAAAAAATGACTTTTTGTGTGAGCTATGAACTAGCAGTGATAAATCATTTTTAAAAAAAAAAGTTATTCCTTTGACCCCTTTTGCCCCATGCTTGGGGTAAAATGGGGTTTTTATGTTATTTTTTTTAAATTCAATAAATCAATAAATTTACATCCATTTGACTTGTTGATTTGTTACAATGTTGTCTATGTTGTATTTTGATGTCTGAACATTTAATTTTAATCATTTTATTTAATTTTGTTACTTTAATAGGGTTTCATTCTTAAGTACCCCATTTTACCCCAGTTTCCCCTACATATAAGTGAATAAAAACATGTTTTTAAACACACGCTTTTTAATTCAATACACTAAAATTGGTCCGTCCATAAATTACGTCCCACTGTTCACCTACCTGTTTCTTACAGGATGCCCGTCAGTCAAATGAGAGATTTTTTAAAAAGTCATTTTAATAATATTATTTATAAATATTTTTTCCTAAACAAAAAATTTAACCTTGATGATTAATAGTCAATGTTTGATTTGTATGCATTCAACACGTTTTTAAAAAACGGACCGGTTCAATAGGATACCTAAAAATTAAAATTATAAAAGTTTAAGTTAACATTATTGTTAACTCAAAAGGAGCGGATTCTAGCAAATTGTATGTACCCGCAATGATTCAGCATTACTCCCAAGAATACCCTTTTTACCCAAAATGAGATAATTTACGCTGTTCACTGACCCCTTGGTTAAACAGTCCTGATAGCAGTCGCCATGTATTTTTTATTAGTTTATAAATTCCACGAGAGAATGCAACAATATAAACACGCCACGTCCATTGGTGACATTATATTTGCAACTTCTGTACGTGAAATCCGGAGGAAAAAAAAAGAAAGGAAAAAAAACGTGTGAGCTTTGGAATAAAAAGTTAATACAATATTAGATATTTTATGAATGTCATAATATTTTTCAGTCCTCAACTTGCTGTAATTACTGTATTATGCGACGCACCAGATGACACCCTACTTTCTTGCACAAACGTGAGGCTCGTACAGTGCTCGCCATATTCCTCTTCCAGCGCGTACTTATTAATTTTTTGAAAACATGAGATGAGATATCAATGTGGTAATCTTAGATGAAATGCTTTAAATGTGCATATACTTAGCATGAAAACTGTCATTATAAGCAGTGGCGTAGCTAGAGGGGGCGGTGGAGGCGGTCCGCCCCGGGCGGCATTTGTGGGCAGTTGAAAAGTACAACAATTTTCGACAACCTCCCTTTAATTTTTTGAAGGAATTTTTTGAAGGAGGTTAAACCAATGGGAAGCAAAAATATTCATAATTTCGAGTCTTAATTAACGGGTCGCACAACATTTATTTGATTATTACATATTGGTTGTTAAAATTAACGCAAACTCGTTAAAAATGTAAGATCCAAAAAAAAAAAGGTATCGATTTGTTTGAAAAATCAATCGACATGCGTCACAGATGTCGATTTTATATGAAAAGTATATAAAAACACGTCGGCGCTGGGCCGAAAAATATGTGCTATTAATATCGCCACGGCAGTTTCTGAATGGAATTTCCACAAGCGCAGAATGATTCGCGAAAATGACATGGTGGTTCAAATACTGTGTTTAACTTGCAAGTAGTAATTTATGTTACTCTATTTGTTTTCATAAAAGTATTGTTAGGGAATTATTAAAAATTGAATTTATTTTGTTTTTATTGCATTAAAGTAACACAAATTAAAATAAGGTTATTCATTAAAATGTTACGCCTATCCAATTAAAGTAATGTCATAGTAATGTGCAAATAATTTGAATTATGACAAGAATATGAAAATATTCAAATTTGTCTTTGAATTAACACCACTATAGGCATAAATAATTAAAATTAACATTTGAAGAAGTAACTAGTAAAACGAGATCAGATGCTGGGATTCTACTTGATTCAATGCAAACTTTTTATTTTCTGTTGTATGTTGTTATCTCAAATTATGGGAGCTCGTTGCTTAGGTTTTTTTTGTTGTTGTTATTTTTTTATATTAAAGCAAACCAATTTCATGGATCGAAGGGATGTGCTGTTACAAAAACACTGTTATGGTTCGTTCGTTCGTTTGTCCGTCGAATCGACGAGGACCACTCTAGTCATCCGAGGGTTGCTGAGACTGGTTTTGCCTATGTGTGCGCAGATGGCTGACAAGACCGATCCTGGCACGGAAGGTTCGGGAACAGAAGGGACATGGGACGAGTGGGTTGTCTCCTGGGGGATTGACATAAAAAAATATTTATTTACAAGTAGGGAGCAAACTTTTTCTGTTCAAAAATGAAGTACGTTGAACGAGATTGACTGATGAACATTTGAAAGCAATTCTCTTTATTGGGGCCACGATTTAATACCAAACATTGATGATATCGGGAAATCTCAAAATCAGTTTCGCTAATATCAATATCGTAATTTTTGCAGCACACTCTATGTTTTTGTTGAGTTCGCCTTCTTATATATATATATATTTAAATAATAATAATAATAATAAATATGTTTATATTTTCTTTGTTTCTTGCTGTTGTAGTGGCCCGCATCCCCAACTGATTTAGGCTACAAACACGAAAGGCTAAACATAAAAAAAAGGTTTTCGTATGGAATGGTTATGTGGCCCGTGGTCATTTTATCAACCTCAGACCCGCAATTTCTAAATTTCTTTTTGGTGATCCCTGCTCTTAACTATCGTCTATAGTAAATTAACTAATAATGGTGTTACTACTGAATACTGTTACAATCTTTTTAATTTTGAATACTCACCAGTAATGAATCTCTCAGCTTCTTTTGACTAAAGAAAACTAGTTTATACTCATTTGAATTTTATTTAGCACTTGTACAGTGTGTATAATTAGGTGCAACTTCCTTCTTTACATTTGAACATGGCAAAAAATGTTAAAAACAACCCGTTTTAACGTGACTTTATTTTTCATTTTGAGATTTTCAAAAACATATCTATAACTATCGGAATTTAGATGTATACTTCAGACCGGCTTCCTGTTTTCGAGTCATTTCCCTTGTCAATAATGCGCATGGAGAAAAACTTTTTGTATATCACAATATTTTGTTGATTTGTCGGACTCCTAAGCGATATTAGAGCATCACAGTTGTGCAATCATGGCAGATTCAAGTCTTGATGACTTCTTTGCAAAAAAAGATAAGAGTAAAAAGAAAGCAAAACCGAAATCTGGGACTACTGGAGGTGGCGATGTTGATGTTGGCTTAAAATCAACAAAGAAAGATAAGAAATCGAAAGAGAAGGACAAACAAAGTTCATCAGGAGGCATAACAAACGTTTTAACAAATCAACAGGTACCTTAATTTGAAATTTTCATTTTTTACACATTAACTTGAAGGAAGCTGAACTATGAAGAAATAATTATTAATATATACTACTAGATGCCCGCGGCGTATCATACTCATACGCCGCAGATTTGCTCATACTCTCACTCATACTCATACTCATAGATAGTACAAAGAAAGTTGGGGAAAAGGGGGGGGTGAATAGACACAAACTACATCACGATGAAATCAGAACAGCGCGAATGAACCTCAGATGCAGGGATAACTGAGACTCATTGTTGATCTAGAAAAATGTGCACCGTGGTTAGCCACTTGCCACCCACAACCCTGCACCACCCTAGCTTACCAACCATAACCTGACAAAGGTTATTCGCCAAGCTTATTACCACTCATCTTGTGCTTGTTATGGTGATGGAAAAGATAGTGGGAAATGAACGGCCACAAACACAAACATTTAAAAAAAATAAAAACGTAATGTCTTAGCTGGGGATTGAACCTGCGACCTCTGCGTGTTAGGCGAATGTTATAACCATTACACTACAAAAATAATGTCTTTTGAGGTTCTGAAAGAACACAGTAATTGACTTCAATTCAACAAAATTTTGAATGTTTACTTTCTTTGTTTGCAATCTGATTGGTTGGTGGGGTCAGAGGTCAGACAGCTTGCTTGCTACTTCTTGTCCAGAATGGTTGGGCCATGTAGAGAATTATATATATAGATAGTATCGGAAACTGGAAGGGCGATTCGGGCCTACACAAAAATCTTGAATTTTGACAAACTAAAGACTAAAGATTAGGTTAAGCCATCGATGATGGCTGTGTACGCTGATTATACAGTAGGCCTATGAGAAATCTGTAGTAGTTCAATTGTCAGTTTTGATAGTGGACACCTAGGTCTAGTTCTAGATTGTCAAGTAGGCTCAGTTTCAAAATAAAGATACCCATTTATCATGGGTGTAAGTGTAAGAGGAGCAAGTGGTTTTGAGGTTATTAACTCTTAAAGTCGCAAAGCGTCGTAATGCGTCTTCCCGCTATCCCTAAAGCGTCGTAATGCGTCCCTAGATACAAATCTCGTTAGAAATGAGATCTCGGAAAGTAAAAACTCTTCAATGCTTGAAAACCGATGTATTTGACTTCCGGCAATGGCGGCCTTTGCCGGCACTAGTGTTAACGCTCGATTCGCGATGTTTTTTGGTAGTTTTAACGGTTTTTTTTTTCGAAGATACGTTTTCGTTATACTTCATTACTAAAATAATAGTTCTAAACTACAGGTAAATATTGTTTCAAACTCAGTACGGTCTTTTGGATGCGTAAAATAACCATTCTTAGCCTTAAAAATGAAGTCAGTATGACAATAATATTATAAATGGATTTTACGCAAATTTTTTAATTTCATAACCGGTTGATCGTAATACGGGAAATCCTTACGGGACTGAGGCGGAAGTTTTCCAAAAACCTTATGGGGCTTTAAGAGTTAAAATTAAGATAGTCACTGATATGGCGGCATACAGTGTGTAGACAGTGTAGAAGATAAAGTCAGGATGGCCGAGAAGTTGGGATAGATATTGTTTACTATAGACTATGTCATGTGACTATGTGAATTCTGTTTATAGTGATAGAAGTAAATGTTGGACATTTGGTTATTAAAGTGTATTATTGAAATGTTGCAAAGAATCATTGGGCAAGAGATGATATTATGTTATAGCGACTACAAATGCATGTGAAAATAAATCTGTTACACGCAGTTACAAGGAAGTGACAGGACCCTATCTGCATCAATTAATAATCAATACAAAGCTAATTATGGGTGTGAATTCAATATGAGTAATTTTTTTTAGTAAATTGATGCAGATTTAATCTATAAAAATTAAATTATATGGGTCTTAATCTAGCTAACAGTATAAGAGATTATTATATTGATAGTAAAAATATGATAAAAAAACAAATTTCACAAACTATTTGTGTAAGAGGCTTTATGCAGTCCCATTCTGTATGAAAATATGATAGTAGATTCTTTGACAGGATTTTTAAATATTTTCAGATTGCCACAAAACACATATCATTTTAAAGGTCACCTATAAGCTTTCCAAAAACACCAATTTCATATTTCTATCTTTTTGAATTTTTTTGGTGAACTTTCAACAACTCTTATATAATCGCATCCGGGCAAAATAGTGACTGTCAAAATAGCAAACGTCAAAATAGCATCATAACAACATTGTATCAAAATAGCAACTTTTTTCTTGCTTGTGATAATGTTTGAAAAACTTACTGTGCATAGCTTACAATGGAGTTTTTAAATCTAGAAAAGAATGACATGATAAGCCATGTAGGTTTTTTTTGTAGAGAAGGGACAATAAAAATTAAATACAGTCGAAACCGCTTAAGTCGACGGCGTCGGGGAATGAAAAATGGCATCGACATAACCGATGATCGAGTTAAAGCGAAAACCAATATGGCGGCAAAATATTAACATGCGCTTGAAATTTCTATATGTACGTGATGTGCGTTAATTAGTGATGGGACGATTAATCAGAATCGTATCGGAATGTCGGGACCCTATTTCTTCACGCTTTCTTAAGGTTGTTAAGACCGTTCGTTTTTAAAGACCGTTTAAGTTTAAATATAACGCCGTTTTGCGGTGATTCCCAGATTGAGCGATACTGTGCCTTCGAAGCGACTTGCTTGATTTTCCTTACAAGCTACACAAATAAGTAGCCTACACATCCCCTCATTGTCCCCGAACCATTCTCTTCTGGACTCGGAATGGTCTATCGTGACCTATATATGACTCATGACAAAGAGAACTATCATCTTATATAAACGTTCACAAAAAAATTAGGTACTCCTTTTGAACTTTTGAACCTTCAACTTTGACATATTTTAATTAATTCTAACCAATAGTTAAATGGCTTTTGCACACGGCCACTTCTTATGAATGAAAAAATGAGAACAAAGCAGTAGTACAGTACATGTAATAATCAAAATGAGGTTGAAGGATGAATGGTTGCCAATAGGGCTGTCAATATTGTTGAAAAATGCTGCCCGGGTACCCGTCAAAACTTTGAACGGGTACCCGGGTTACCCGTTCGAAAGGCCTCAAAATTTTCTATAATATGCCCGCTATTAGCCTACTACATTAGCCTTTTACTGCTTTGTTTATTGTGGAAATGCAAATTTTGATGTAATGAGTGAACGATTGTAAAATGATGACATTGAAATACTACTGTAGTACAGTGGAATGG
>MUZC01003208.1:210362-220864 GCA_002072015.1 Radix auricularia
ATACAGTCGAAACCGCTTAAGTCGACGGCGTCGGGGAATGAAAAATGGCATCGACATAACCGATGATCGAGTTAAAGCGAAAACCAATATGGCGGCAAAATATTAACATGCGCTTGAAATTTCTATATGTACGTGATGTGCGTTAATTAGTGATGGGACGATTAATCAGAATCGTATCGGAATGTCGGGACCCTATTTCTTCACGCTTTCTTAAGGTTGTTAAGACCGTTCGTTTTTAAAGACCGTTTAAGTTTAAATATAACGCCGTTTTGCGGTGATTCCCAGATTGAGCGATACTGTGCCTTCGAAGCGACTTGCTTGATTTTCCTTACAAGCTACACAAATAAGTAGCCTACACATCCCCTCATTGTCCCCGAACCATTCTCTTCTGGACTCGGAATGGTCTATCGTGACCTATATATGACTCATGACAAAGAGAACTATCATCTTATATAAACGTTCACAAAAAAATTAGGTACTCCTTTTGAACTTTTGAACCTTCAACTTTGACATATTTTAATTAATTCTAACCAATAGTTAAATGGCTTTTGCACACGGCCACTTCTTATGAATGAAAAAATGAGAACAAAGCAGTAGTACAGTACATGTAATAGTCAAAATGAGGTTGAAGGATGAATGGTTGCCAATGACAACAAGTTTGGACACTGCACACGGTACATTTTATTATTCCATACGATCCCCTCAGCTTACAATTCCTTCGGTAACTTGATGCTAATAGGACTAACCAACAACAATGGTTTGGGAGATTGAGAGTAAACTGTCTGTAGTCTGTTATATTATATATTTTAAAATCTGGGGAGCCTTGCTTACAGTAAGCAGCCTATGATTTTGGTATCGTCCCATCACTAGCGTTAATAAATGATAATGTTCATGCACGTGTTTTTGGATTTTTTTTAACACAACAGCATTGCCGTTATTTGTTTGATGAAGCTATCGGCATGCTATAAAATTGTACATACATGTTTGCTAACAACAGAAGGTATATGTGCACCAACTGACAGCAGAAATTTAAAAATTTAAAATAAAAACCGTCGATTATCGATAAAAACTTTTAATTTTCTCCAACACATCTCTGAAACTGGCGATTTAAGTTAGCAACACATGTCTCAGCGCAAGTGGGCTGTGACGAAAACGTCACCAGCACACATAGCAAGCTGATCGCATTGCCATGGTACCAAAAACAACACAGCGCTGAGAGCAAAAAGCAAGTGGGCTGTGACGTCACCAGCAGACACTGGTGAAACATTTTCAAAAGCTTGCGATGTGGATCGAGTTAACCGATGTTAAGTGGCAAATTTGACCTTTTTTGTGCTCGTGTTATGAGGTTTCGGCGACTTAAAAAAATCGAATTAAACGACGAGAAAATACTAAGACAAAGAGAGAATTTGGCGGTTCCAAAAAAAACCGTCGACTTAATGGGTGGTCGACCTAAGCGAGCTCGAGGTAAGTGGGTTCCACTGTGCAATCAATTCAAGTTGTGTATAAATAAATGTTGGTATTTTAGAGAGTGTATAAAATCTACACATTTTCGGGACGCATTTAAAAAAAAATCTGCCAAAAATTAAAATTAAAATTGCTATTACTTCAGTCAAATATATTTTGCAGAAAGCTCGATAGAGATTGGCAAACATAGATTCAGTTGAAAAATTTAGAAGGATTGCCGTTGTAGGGGCAGAGGTGGCGTGTGGTTGCTTTTTTAAGTAATCGTCGATGTAAATTAAGAAGTTGCAGCAGCTGTTGATTCTTCCACAAATCTGCATCCGGTTATCAGACGGAGAAGGTGGTCGAGTGGTAGTGCGCTCGACTGGCGTACCGATGGGCACGAGTTCAAATCCACGCGAAGGGGAGTATTTGTTCCCGGGGCCTAAGGAGCCCCCGAGTCACCCAGCTCTTAATGGGTACCTAACTAGACAATAGTTAGGCGGCTGGGTAATGCGTGGAACCCTTATAGCCGTGGCCTGTGACCGCTGCATCACTTGCCAACAGATCATCTGTCATGGTCTGTGGACACAATTATCTTCTGCATAGGAGTGTCTGTATATCTAAGATAAGATAACAGATAGAACCCCCCCCCCCCCCTCCTGTTACTGTTGGTGAACTGTTGATACCCTATCACTGAGACAAACAACAGACCAGTGAAGAAGATTCCTGCTCTATGACAGTGGGCCTGGAGATGTTATTCGGATGCTTGTTTATAGTACAGACCGGTTTCTACAAACCTTGCATGATGCCGAACACTGGATGTGTGATGGTACATTTAAAGTATAACCAAACTTATTTCATCTAGTGTACACTGCATGCTTTAATATGGGCTTCCCTGTGTTTTTGTTTTGCTCCCAATTAAGACAAAAGACACATACTCTCCAAATGTGGAGTGAAATAAAGTCATTGAAACCTGGACTCACTCCAAGAAGTGTACCTATCGACTTTGAATTATCTTTGAAAGCTGCACTTTTTTTAGCATTTCCTCAAACACAGTTCTACGACTGTTAATTTCACTTGGGACAATTGCTCTGGTGAAGGATTTAAGAGACCGGATTACAATAGTTGTATTAGCAAGAGGAAAATGTTCAGATGGCATTAAAATTGAACTGGTGGCAGACTTCCCCCCAGAATTAATGCCTTTTATGAATTAATTTGAGGATAACTATTAAGGTTGTTAAGACCGCTCGTTTTTTGAGGACCGGCTAACCATTCAAAAAAAGACCGGTTAACCGGTTAACCGCTCATCCTTATATCCCTAATGTTTTGAGAACTAACAAGAGAATGTTGTCGCCTCGCGTCGTCTGATGGCATCAAAGCCAGCTTCCCCCCCCTGCGTTCAGCTCTTTCCGCATTGCCCTCAATTCATAGCATTTTTTTTTAAATCCAAAAAATTAACTTAACAGTGATGGTTAATTGTCTTTTTTATATTTTATTTTGAGGACTCGTAGTTCACCGGTCTAAATAAGAGGACAGGTTCAATCGTTCGTTAAAGTTAGCGAGGTAGTTTTCATTACTTTCAAAAACCAACGCCTCGCCACGTCCGTTTTGACGTCATGTTTACCTCTCTTGTGTGTGATGCCGGTCAACTCGCGTATTAAAATTAATAATATAATAAAATTATAAAGCTACGGAGTAAACAATGATGATAAAATGGAATTTATTTTTTAAAAAAACATTATTTTTCAATCATCAACTCGCCAGAATAATTGAATTTTGCGATTCACACGTTCACCCTCCCCGTTTTTTTTTCTGTTCAAATAGGGTTTGAGCTACACTCGCCGTACTGTTAATATGGTAAACGGATAGGTCACGGGGTCATATGCTTTTATAGCTTTCTTTGTCTTTATAAGAAACAGACTATAATAAATATAAATAGAAACAGCCTCGGCCTTGACCGTTGTTGACATCAAACACGCACTGTTAGTAACTAATACTATTAGTTGTGAACTTCAAGGCTATAACGCGTCATGTACGCACGCCCTACTTGTCAGCTGGATCGTGGTATCACTTTTACTCACCGTGACAAAGCGAGAGGGAGAGGCGCGTTACGGCTTGTGTTGTTTTTTTTCTCACTACGTTACCGCTAGTGTTGTTGTTTTTTTTTTTTTTCGGTTACACGGTCCTGCGGTCCTGAATAAAGATGACCGATCCTGATCTGAGTACCAGTTAACCGGTTAGCCTATCAGCTCGAAAGTTGGCACAAAGCTTTTCAGGGATCAGCTGAAATTCATCAACCATCGAACTTCAGATTTATTGAAGCTCTGAGGCAGGAGGAAGCCCTTCAACGCATAAATCTTACCCAGCTGCTACAAGGCAGCAGATATCTAATTCAGAGAATGAAGAACTACGTGACTATGAACACAAGAATCACTGCTGTACAGCAACATCGAGATCAGTATGATCTTCTTCAATACCTTTGAGCACTTGCTCACAATTTAGAGATAAATGTCACATAATTTAAGTAACCTTGATCTTTTTTATTCTGTTTTAAATGTTCTTTTTAAATCATTATGTAGCTAAGACACTTTCTTAACCGGTGCTCCGCGGAGCACTGGTGCTCCGCGAGGTAGTTGCAAGTGCTCCGCGAAATTATGAAACTCAAAATTTAAAGCTCAGGTTTCACATTAAATCTTTTTATTTTTATGAATTAAATTTTGCTCAATGTTATTTTTTACTTATTAAATTTATGTTTATTAAAAATTTGTTTGTCATGTTATAATTTTAAACTCTTATGTTATAATGTTTTATTTTCAATAATTGTCTTACGTATGTGTATTTGTTGTTGTTTTTTACTCCTTGATTTTGGTGCTCCCCAAATTTTTGTCATCAAAAGTGCTCCCCGACTTCAAAAGGTTAAGAACCACTGAGCTAAGACAAAATAAATGTTATTTTTAATTCTTTGTTGATATAATTTTATTTTCACTGAGGAGTTGTTTGTATTTGAATGAATTTGTGTATATGTAGCCTAAGTGAATTGATTAAAATTTTATTTTAATCACAATTTTTAATTTCAATAAATACTTTATCAAAATGAGATAAATGTCACATAATTTAAGTAACCTTTGATCTTTTCTATTCTGTTTTAAATTTTCCTTTTCTATCATTTATATATTATGTAGCTAAGACTAATTAAATTTTATATTAAATTCTTTGTTGATAGCTGCTCAGTGAAATAAAATTGTGTTTGTATATGAATAAGTGCGTGTTTATGTAGCGAAAGTTAATCCACGTCATTAATTGCTTTTAACTTTTATTTTAATCTAAATTTATAATTTCAATAAATACTTCATCAAAATGCTGCTATTTTTTTGTAGTTTTTATTTTTTTACTATGCATTTTTGTGTTTTTTTTACTTAGGGTCCTTGTTTAAGTTTAAACAATGAAACGGGGTCTAAGTATAAAAAAAGTTTGGAACCACTGTGTTAGGGGAACAGTTGGACAAGAATAGCTATGAGGTGACGTCGCTGTTAAGATGGTCGCTCTTTTGATACAGTCACTATTATGACAGCCGCTGTTTTGACAGTCACTATTTTGGACCCTAACTTATATATTTTACTAGAAATGTGTGACCCATTTCTACAAAATCTGTCCCATTCAGCCCATAACTTTTTTTACGATACGAGATGAATGCGCACAATTTTCAGGAAACATTCATCAACCAATTCACAACACATTCAGTTTAAGCTAAAGTTTGTGTGATTCACTAAACTATTACTATAATTATAAGTGTTAGTATTACTATTAGTGCTATTAATCTATATATATTATTTATAACAGCATAAAAATAATTAGCTTAATGACACTTAATGTCAATTAATAATAAATGTTTTCAAATAATATCGTGAAATAAATAATAGTGATGAATTTTAGATATATTTTTAATTAGTATTAGACAATAATAGTACTACTAGTACTAAGTACTACTATGAGTATGACTATGGACATGGCATGGTGCAGTTAAGAGTCAAGTAATTAATAACGAACTCTGCATTAGTTTTATTATTTGTGTTATTAATTAATCCATTATTATAATTATTCATTGCTTGTAATAACGTTCAGTAAACATTGAAATTGCGATCGATAATTACATCTATGCATCATTGCGTATTTTGATGGACGATAAAAAGGAAATCCATGTCCAATAACCCCTTCTTTTTATTTTGTGAGGCGGGATGACCCAGTGACGCTAAAATATTTACACCTCCGCACAATTTTTGAGGGCCAAGATCAATTTCAATGAAATAAAGTTATTCTGGTTCATGAATTAATGTAGTGATTAATGTATTAATGTAGTATTGTCAGGTCAGAGGTCTAGATTCTACGCCCTATGATTAATTTTTTCTATTTGTTTGATTACATACCATTGGTTAAAATTAATGCAACGCCAGTCTGAATCTCATAATCGCTTCAAATAAGGTATCAAGTTTTTAAGAACATTAATTAAGCAGATGCGTTACTGATGATGATGCATGCACCTGCCCGAAAAATTAACGTACAACACAGAAAAAATGATACCAACGCATGAGCAGACTAAAATATTGACATGAATTTTTGCGTGAATTAACGACTCGCGCCGTATGATGCGGGAATGAGTATTGAAGTACCTATACTGCAAGGATGCCAAAGTCCAGCCTGTGGCCCAAAACCAGCCTGTGAAGCAATTTTAACTGGCCCGTGGCCTCATCTGAAATAATTAATTGACTGACGCATTATTTCTTTAACAACATTATAATATTTATAAGAAAAGTCAAACTTTTATACTGTTTTGATAATGATGGGGAAAATCGATACCATTGTATTCTTTACCAATTACTAGACTTTCAGTCTTTAAGACCAAATGGAACCAATTTCGTTGCTTCTGTTTGTTCTGCTGTCAATGATGTTAATTACAAGTAAACAATCCTTGTATTTATAACTGATGGTGCCCCTGCCATGACTGGTGAGCACAGTTAACTAGCAAAACGTGTCTACATTGAAGCTGGCAAAGATTTTCAGTTCATTGTGCCAAACACCTTAGATGTGATAGTATCCTCACCAAGTGGTAAAGGCTATGATATTTGCACTATAGCCCTGTTTCACCGCCAATTTCAGCAGTATCTTCTTGACATCCAGAAATAATACGGAGATGTTCTGGAGCACAATTGTATAAGATTGCTCATGGGAGGGATGGCACTTCAGTGCTTCTACCCATTTGAAAAAGAAATTGAGCAATATAGTGCACAGAGAAGTGGTGGGGTCTAAACTGAAGGGACCAAAGTTTAGTGACCCAAATGTGCACTGAGCATTGCCCAACCAACTCTTACTTTACAGGCTAGACCACAACAGGGACTCGAACTGCCGTCATTTCAGCCAAGCCTCTGAGACGTGTCCCACGCTAGATATAGCCGGGGAGGTAAGGGAGGCACAAGAGTCCCACATGAAGACAATGTTGCATGGCACTGCTCAGCAGATGGAGCAGGTTGCCCAAGTATTAGCCAAGGCTTTAAGAGATTAGATCTCAGGTCATAAGAATATGTGTTTAGTTTAGTACACAGAGAGAAAAAATGCAAAAGTTTGGACGTCCCTGCTATACTGATAGTCTCAAGTAAAAGTCTGATACTGATGACAATAATATATCATTTTCATTATAATTTTGACCTGTGTTGTCGCATGTTAATTTTATTGGTTAAAAGAGTAACTGTGTAAATCTAGCATTTTACTTACAAACAAGGCTTTTCTTAACCAAGAATATTCACAATTCTAGGCTTACATTTCTCGTTCCGTTAAATTTTCTCCTAATCATCAAGCTAGAGCCTATGATCGTTAAAGCTTCTTTAAAAGGTGAAAATGTAGGGCTGCTCATCCATGAATTAGAAAATGTAAGTTTTGAAAATGCACCAATGCTCTCAAAGTTGCTGATGTTAAATTTCATTTTTACAGGATGATGAAGAGTGGAAAGATTTTGAAGAGGAAAAAGAAAAGGATTATTCAGGTCTTCGGATTCAAACATTGCAGATTGCGTAAGTTTTTATATAAGAAAAAATTGCAAGTGTATCATTACAGTTACCATATATACTCGTTCTAAAGCCGACCTTTTTTGTGACAAAATCTAGGGGAAAAGGTCGGTTGTCTGCTTACGAGTGGGTCACAGGTGGATTCTGCTTCTACATTGAATATAGGTGTTGCTATTGTAGATCATCAAGGTCCTATTTTACATTCTGAAATATTATTTAACATCTGCACTTATCTCATTTATTCATTTTATTTATTTTTGTGTGAATGTTTTAATAAATTGCTTTACAGATTTTGACCGATTTAGCTTGTAGTTTTAAAAAAAAAAATGTGTACAATTTTGTTTAAGCTGTCCTATTATTTTTTAGGTCGGCTTATGTGTGGGTTACACACTTTTAATACTATTCTGATTCAAAAGAGGGGGGGGGGAGTCGGCTTATGAACGAACTGGCCATAGAACGAGTATATACCATAATAGTTTTGCTGTATATTTATTCAATACTAATATTGTGTAATAGCCAGGGTTGTTAACAATACTAAAAAAAATTTATTGGCAATACCAATACCAATACTGCCTGTAAAATCTATTGGCAATACCAATACAATTTTAAAACCAGTATTGCAATACCAATATTTATTTATTATTGCCTTACCAATACCAATATTTGGGTCATTCGACGAATAAAACGCAAATACGTAATTCATCGCTCTATATCACTTACATCGATAAACGATAACAAAATTTTTGGCTAATTTAGACAATGTATTTTAACCAAATTTTGTTCAATAGTTAACACTTGCTTTGTCCTTAAACTTAAATGAATAAATAATAAAATTAATAAGAGCCATTAGCAGCAACCCTTTCTCCTTTCTTACTTAGGGGAGATGACTCGATGACGATCGACATTTTATAAGTTTTAGATTTTAGACCCAGCCAATCACACTTTGAAATGTTATAACTTTTGAGAGAAGCTTTTGTTTTCAACAAAATAAATTGATTTGGGTTCCAAAATGAATAAAGAACATCTATTTGTTAACCGCTATGTTGTTTGGTCTCAACGAAAGTTATATTATGCTATTTACGTACTTACCAATCAATAAAAATATAATTCCTCACCGCTGGTCGGTAAAATGGTATCAGTGTGGTCAACTAAATGTGCCAACTACAATACTGATGACGAATTATACAAAATCGTGACGTAAAACGCAAATAAAGCTATTTTTTATATTCACCTTTATTCACAACCAATGTTGTAGAGAATTTATTGAATATTTCTTTTAGTATTGGTAAAAAATCAATACCAATGTCAAAAATAATTATTGGCAATACCAATATCAAATTTCAAGAAGTATTGCAATATCGTCCCAATACTTAAAAAAGTATTGGCAATACTACCAATACCAATACAATATTGCAATATTAACAACCCTGGTAATAGCATCAGTGCTATAAAATAATGTACATTCTGAAAGGAATTTGTTTGATCAATATTTTATTTCTGGGGTTCAGTAAAGAGCAAGAAGAAAGAGATGGTGCTGAAGGAGATGATAGTCGAGATGATGAAGATGGTGATAACAAAGACAGAAGAGATGGAGCATCAGGACCTTGGAATAAATCTAACATGCCCCAAACATCAGGTGAGTTAGCATCAATTTCTAATGAAAGTTGCCCCTCACTCTGCTTTCTGCTTATACTTAAAATTGTTGTGCTTCCATAGCATATGCATTTACATTATTCCAAATTTTTTAAAGACTTAATTTGGTCAATACTAGGGATGTACCGGATTGTAATTTTTAAATCCTGCAGGAACTGGAACCGGAATCGGTTTCATATTTGAATCCTGCCGGAATCGGAACAGGATCCGGATTTTACTAATTTTTTATTTTTAAGTTCTTAATAGCTAAAAACAGTATTAATTAATTGTATTATATTAATTTACCAACCTTGTTAATTTGGAATTAAAATCGATCATCCAAAGTCAAAATAATTTTCTTGTGTGGCTATAAATAGAATTGACCTTAAAAAAATTGAGATTTTTCAAATATGACAGATTATTATAGAAAAATATCTCAGAAATCATTTTCTAAAGTCATATACAGTCGAAACCGCTTAAGTCGACGGCGTCGGGGAATGAAAAATGGCATCGACATAACCGATGATCGAGTTAAAGCGAAAACCAATATGGCGGCAAAATATTAACATGCGC
Organism: Radix auricularia; assembly: GCA_002072015.1. Lineage (NCBI taxonomy): Eukaryota > Metazoa > Mollusca > Gastropoda > Lymnaeidae > Radix > Radix auricularia. The sequence goes on from MUZC01003208.1 coordinate 220,067, forward strand.
TTGAAATTTCTATATGTACGTGATGTGCGTTAATTAGTGATGGGACGATTAATCAGAATCGTATCGGAATGTCGGGACCCTATTTCTTCACGCTTTCTTAAGGTTGTTAAGACCGTTCGTTTTTAAAGACCGTTTAAGTTTAAATATAACGCCGTTTTGCGGTGATTCCCAGATTGAGCGATACTGTGCCTTCGAATCGACTTCCTTGATTTTCCTTACAAGCTACACAAATAAGTAGCCTACACATCCCCTCATTGTCCCCGAACCATTCTCTTCTGGACTCGGAATGGTCTATCGTGACCTATATATGACTCATGACAAAGAGAACTATCATCTTATATAAACGTTCACAAAAAAATTAGGTACTCCTTTTGAACTTTTGAACCTTCAACTTTGACATATTTTAATTAATTCTAACCAATAGTTAAATGGCTTTTGCACACGGCCACTTCTTATGAATGAAAAAATGAGAACAAAGCAGTAGTACAGTACATGTAATAGTCAAAATGAGGTTGAAGGATGAATGGTTGCCAATGACAACAAGTTTGGACACTGCACACGGTACATTTTATTATTCCCTCAGCTTACAATTCCTTCGGTAACTTGATGCTAATAGGACTAACCAACAACAATGGTTTGGGAGATTGAGAGTAAACTGTCTGTAGTCTGTTATATTATATATTTTAAAATCTGGGGAGCCTTGCTTACAGTAAGCAGCCTATGATTTTGGTATCGTCCCATCACTAGCGTTAATAAATGATAATGTTCATGCACGTGTTTTTGGAGTTTTTTTTAACA
>MUZC01003208.1:222500-237350 GCA_002072015.1 Radix auricularia
TTTTTTTTTTACTAACAAACGCCGCTTTTATCTCTAACATCATTATTTTTGGCTGAGGACTTCAATTTTCCTTATCTATATGATTCTTTTAAAGCGCCAAAACCTTTTGTGTTTGCGATTTCTTTTTCACGTTGAGAGAAAAAGATGTATCAAAGTACATTTCACGCTGACAGATATTTCTCCTTACATATAATTTACTGCATTTATTTCAAACAAACATTTTCATTTGAAAAATTATTTCGCAAAAAAAAAAAAAGCCGAATGGGAGCCAAAGTTTGGCCTCCGTTAATATAGACATTAAAGTTACATTTTCACGGGTACCCGGGCGGAATTTTACTACCCGGGTAATCTGATGGCAACGGGTACCCGGGTCCCGGGTACCCGTTGACAGGCCTAGTAGGGGTATGTGTTTTTTTCAAGAGATAGGAAAAAAAGCCCAATTTTCAACTTGCTATAGAATAAAATCTACTGACAGTACGAAAACCATTTTTACATCATTTTGGCGCGCAGAATTCCCCAGGTTTTTCCAATCTGATGAAACATCGACAAAACTAGAACTGATGCGATAAATTAGCCTTGAACTAAGTTTATCACAGACTGATCATGCGTTTACGTTTGGTTTCACTGTTGCTAGAAGCGGAATCTGGCATAATGGATGGCTGTTGCCCATCACATGACTATTTTCTAACCTTCGCTTGTTGCCTAGTCAACTTTACACCATTACGATCATCAATCTGTCTGTTATATGCATGTGCCAAAAAATGGCTAATGTAACTGAAAAAAAGGTTCATCCAGTAGCGTACCACCTTAAATCAAATTTTTATCGGAACCGGATTTATTAAAACTTCTGGAATCCGGCTTAACAGGAACCGGAATAGTCAATACTCAAATTTAAATCTGGGCTTTAATTAAAGTTAAAAATTTTGTTGCAAATGTCCTCTGGGCTTTTGAAATTAACAGTAAAACAATTTTGATTTTCTTAGTTGCTGAATACTTTTATGAATTTGTTGTCTTCTTTCATCCCAAAAGAATGTTATTGTGTAATATTTTTCTTTCTCTCACTGCAATCATTTGCTTCCACAGCTCCCAATTTACCACAAGTGCATCATTCAGATCATGATAAAGAAGAGTCAGTAGCCAAAACGCCAGGGAAATATATACCACCAGCTCAAAGATATGCAGCTCAGTCTGGTAATAGCACATCTAGTTTCCCATCATCTCGGAAGAAAAAAGAAGCTCCTAATGTCAATAGTGAAGAAGATTTCCCCACCTTAGGAGGAGGGCCAGCACCTGGAAAAAGGTGATTGCAATTTTTAGTTCTTTTTTTATGCTTTATAAAAAATCAGTAAACTGTCCCTCTTTTAGCAGGATCGGTTTTTAAATACATGGCAACTGCCTCCTGCTGTTAAGGCAATGTAGGAATCTGTTTGCTAGCAATGTAATGCGATAAACTCTTTATTCAAAGTTTAAATAAATTCAATAACTAAAATACAAGCCAGAGGGTAACCCAAAGTTATCTGTCTAATCAACACAGCTATATGCTAACCAATTCAAAAAGATTCAGGGATAAGATAAAAAATAGATCATTCTAGAATGATCTATTGCTGAAAGCAATTACTGGCTTTTTTCATAAAGTTGTGTCATCTAGTAAATGCCATGTGGTATATAAATTTGATTTAAAATTTATTATTTTTTCATTAAATCATATGTATTGTAGTTTTCATTAATTCTTTGCATTTGATTTTTTAAAAAGTAAATTTGGACTAAACTGTTGCCATTTGCTTGCTCTTAAATTGCTTGGAATCCACTGAATCTTCTCTCCTCAGCCAACAGTACAGTAGTTCAGTCTCATCAGACCTCTTGGAAAACCCACATCAAAGAAGAGGAATCAACTTGACATTGGAAAACAAATTTTCAGCATTACAAGATTGATGAAAGTAGGATTAGACTCAGAGATGAAAGAGAAACAATAAGTGTCAGATTGACAATAATTCTCAAATGAAATATGAGCTAGCTCCCATCTTTGAAGAAGTAGGAAACTTTTTAACTGTTATATAGACATCATCTATTTTTTTTTAAACTAAAAAAACACTATTATATTGGAGCACATTTGTATAGAAAAACAAAGTTATATATTAGAATAAACATTTTTTTGAGCTGTTAATTAATGGTAAGCTCTTAATTATTGTCTCAAAAGCATTTCTTTTTCTATATCTCCCCCATTTTCATATGTCATTTGTCTACAACTTTGTGAAATCTAAGCTAACAGAGAATAAAGGCAAACAAAATAAGCATATAATTTTTAAGAGTTGTCATATTCCCTTAAAAAATATGTTCTTTGTCTTGATAGTCCATTGTGTAAGCTTTAATTATTTTAGTCATTTTACAAAATTGATATGTAACATCTAAGGCATCCTTTAAGAAAAGTGTTTACTAAAATAGTAAACTTTAGTTTCTACCGAAGAGTATGATAAACATTCAGCGTTATAACTTTCAAGTGAAACACTCCATAGTTGGGGCTGGGCAAAATGTTTGCAATGAGGGCCATATATTTTTGGTACGCTAATATAGTTTATACATTACATTCCTCACTATGAGTTTGTAAACTGATTGGTTCAAATTTGTTTTGAGGTTTATTACTAGTTAGATAATAAAACACTGTGATTGGTAATTTTCAAATCCCTATTCACTATTTGTACATTTACAAAAAAAAATAAATAAAAATTAACCCAGTTTACTGAAGGTTTCCAATTCTGCATGAAATGTTTTATTGGGTTGAATGTCATCTACAGTTCCTGCCTTTTAATATGGTATGATATTTAAGACTGTTAAAATTTCTTAAAAAAGATTTAGTTTAAACATACCTTGTGTTTTGTCCATCTACATAATGTTTGTAACTGTGTACATTTTTGTAATTAAATTTAAGGGATTCTTTGGTATGATTTCTATATTTTAAAGATTATCTTCCAATATCTTCCAAATTTGATAGCATGTAAAGGGTTAATGAATGTTTTCTGATACATTTCACTACATGATGCCAAATAGAACCTCCATCAAACCCATTGTAGTCAAAATTTGAACTTGAGCATTCAACACTCCACTCATGAGGATCACCCATCTAATATTTTATTTGTTAATTTTTTTTTACATCAATTATGTGTGATCACCTGGTAGTGTTATATTTATTTTTTCTGCCCACTTCTCTCACATTTTGAATGATACAGACTCATTTGTCTTTCATGTAATTCATACCACCATTGTTTATGGGCATTTTAAATTTATTCTTAATCTCCATCAATTGATAATACAAAACGCTCTTTCCAAGTTCGTTCAAAGAATTATACCAGGGACAGTAATTATATTACTTATAGTGAATCATTGTTACTCATCTGAATTCATGGAATGTTTTGGCTGTTAGTTCTTTAGAGAGAACTCTTGAAGAGTAAGAGGTTTTCTACAATCATTTAACCTCAAACATGCTTTTTTTGTTGTCTTTTTACAATACATAAAGACTTTGAGATTGACACAATCTAAATTTGTATATCCAATATTTGTTGCTTCTTAAAAAATGAACAATCTTTATGTTTTTATAGCTGGAATGAAATTATAGAATATAAAACAATTTTAACATGGAAAAAGTTTCAGAAAATTATTTATGTATTGAAAAGTTGCTGTTAATGCAAATATATTTCAGTATTAAAAAGATTGAAAGAAAGCACAATAATATAAATATCAATCTATTCTTATTCTACAGTCTTGTTCTATTGTTGGCAAACATTTTTAGAAAAGAATTCAATTTAATATGTTATGGGGTTATTTTTAAGAGGGGATCTATGTGGTTAATAATATATCTGCCTTTGGAATAATAGAGACCAATATTTAAAGCAACGATAAGTGTTCAGTTTTTGTTGGTGAAATAGAGTCACTAGAGAAGTGGATTTCCCCAATGTGGTCTTTATAGTAGCAGTGGGCATATTATAATTTAACCTGATTTAGCTTCTGTTGATCCACTTTACCATTAATTTTCTCTATGTAGTATATTTCTGAACTATTACTATTTTTTAAAATAAAATTTGTGTTATGATTTGCAAGGTAGAAAATTTATCGTATTGTTTTTAAATAGAAAATTTACAGTGAATCATGAACATTTCTTTTTAAATTAAAATGATATAATATTTTTACTTAGAGAATTATATGGCTAGTTCTTGTTGTAAAGTGTAACGATTATAATAAATCAATTTCTCTTTGTGTTGTCCAATTTTAAATACTTAAATCTATCAATAATTTTAAGGCCTCTGAAATAATTCTTAAAGTGACATTATTTGCTAATTTTCTTGAGTTAATGTCAATTTTCAATTAATAAACAAAAACTAATAGAAATGAAGCTTTGCAGGAAAATTTAAACCAAGAATTTTTTTGTAACTTTCTTACATTTTGGAATTTATTTTAAGAATACAAATGTGTTTTTCTTTTGCTAGGCTCTAGCATCAAAAATACATGTATGTGATGTTTCAGGAGGTCTTGTGTTTGAATACTGAGCCAAATTGTTCCTCTAATATTGTGAATTATTTCATGGTACACTGGCCATGTAATGCAGATTTATTACACATAAATTTGCTCAGTACATGTACTGTTTGGAGAAAATTGTTTAACTTAAGAAATATTGAAATAAAAGATTGAACTATCAATGTTAGCCAGCTTTGATTATTTATAATTTACAAGAGTTAGTGGTGCAGTGAAGAACTAAGGGATCTCCAAACGTTGAGTGTAGAGCAGTGGTTCTCAACCTGTGGTCCGCAGAGATGTGCCTGGCAGTCGGCGAGCAAGGCATGAACTTTTTATTTTTTAAATTAAGAACACGAAAAAAGTGAAATGTTGTCACATTTTTAATATATATTAATTTTAATCACTGGATTGCGAGAGCATAGTGCTGAAAACAATTTGTTTTGAATCTATGTTTACCTTTAGCTATACCAGACATCACATGACGTCACACTAGATTCTAGAAGATAATAGAAATAGATGTTATATTAACATTCAAAAATAATGTTTTGAAAACAATTAGTGAATTATAATTGAATTAATATTACAGTTATTAAAGTAATAAATGTATGAAATTGATTGAACACATGGATAAATTTCTAGTTTTTAAAAGAAAACGACCATAAGGTGTCAAACAATGATTATTCCTCCTACTTTTCCTCACAATCTGTGTGTGAATAAAATACAGTTCTGGAGAGAAGAAAATACTATTTTGCCAAACGACTGCATGGTGAAGTATATTTGCCCTTGGGGTTTTTATGAGTCATAGTAAATGATCAACCCAGAGCACAGTGTTTAATAAGCTCAAAAATTCTTGCAAATGAAGCGATGAAACCTTCCAAACTCCTGAAAACTAATCATAACGTCTGCTCTGAGAAACAATTGGAATACTTTCTGAGCTAAAACATTCACTTGATAGTCAGAAGTCCTATATACGAAAAGCAACCAAAGTCAATGAAAAGGCTTTAAGAGCATCTTTTTTGGTGGCTAAAGGAGTTGCACAGGCAATAAAGCCTGGTTAACAAAAAGGGGGGGGGGGTGTTTAACAGACTGTTTGAATTACGTGATGCTGTGAGTTTCTTGTAAAAAAAAATCAAAGCTTGTTGATCATTTGAATGATAGCTTACAGGTTGCTGTTTTACTTGGCTGACATCTTTGAAGAATTAATTGAATAAACTTAATTCATCTCTGCAAGGAAAGCGGAAACATTTAATTACTCTCAGTGACAAAGTTTCTATTTTTTATGAAAAAGCTCGATTTTGTAAAACAAGATTATTTTAGGGGAACCTTCACATGGTTGATCAATTGTAATTGCATGTACCATTAACCGAGAAAACATAAAATACTGAAATCTATAAACAACTGTTGATAAATTTGATTTCTGACCAAATCTAATCTCTGCATGATTTATTTAACTTCTACTTTGGTGATTTGAAAGCTCATGGCTTTTAATGTCCATTTCTTGCACTTACTGACTCATTAAATTTACTTTTATACCATCGAAATTAAGCCAATTCATAAAACTAACCAGTGATACTACTTTGTATATGTTACGTCAGAAAGTGAGCTTGATGAAATATTTTAGAACTGAGAACTGTCTCAAAAGCTTAAAAATATTTTTACCCTTCGCAATGTCATATTTTTGTGCATTTGGATTTTCTGCATTGGTTACAATCTAGACCAAACATTTTTCCCGACTTGAAGGTGAATATGAACTAAGATGGAGTCTTTCAAGTAGCACATCTCGTTTACTGTGCTCAAATAAATGTGCAAGCTCAAGGCTCACACTAAACGAACTCTTCTTCTTCTTCGTTCTCAATATTGAATATTGAGTTTTGCGTGCCACGAGTTTTGCGCCAATTGGCCAATGGTCTCCGACTTCAGCCTGCTGTATTTTCTGGATTTGCTTCCATAGCCTTTGGTCAGCCAAGACCATCTGCGAGGCAGCAGTTGTTTTTTGTTTTTTTTGGCAAGTGATGCAGCGTTCACTTGCCACGGCTAAGGGTTCCACGCATTGCCCCGCCGCTTTTCACCCGAACTAAAATGACAGTCTTACTAATACTAACTACTGGTATAAATTGTTTAAAAGGAAGCAATACTAATTGAATAGACTGTAAGTATAAGACTTGTATAAGTGACATTTGTTCATTACAAAAGAAAGCCATTACAAGTTGTTTCCATTCAATATTTTTGGGAACACACAAATTGTAGCGTCTAGTATAGTTTTACTTACTAATTTAACATGTATACTAGTAACTAGATATACAATCATTGTATACACATTTCCAGTAGCACAATTTTCGGTTGTGGTCCGTGGCTAAGAATCTAAGATACACAATTTTTAAGTGGTCCTTGAACCTGAAAAGGTTGAGAACAACTGGTGTAGAACATTCAAACCATGAAAGAGGTATCTGGAACAATGTTAAAAAATATTTGCAATTCACTGCATTAATCACTTGGATCCATATCTGAACAAGATGCATCGGTGAGCGCAATATTCAAATTCATGCAATATTTCATAAAATCGTTTTGTTTGAATTCTGCAAATTATTTTTGATGCTGTGCAGAAATAAAAAAAAGACCAAAGTGACTTTCATTTGCTAAAACGGGCAGTCAATGATATAACTGCTTGATCTAACAACACATTAAAAATTACACTTGATATTTCCCTTTAAAATCTTTCAATGATTCATCTATGTTTTTATAGTCTGATTGTTCACTTTCCTTACAATTCAACCAATCGCGAAAAATGTCCATTGTCTGGTTTTAAACTTTTTATTACGATAGTATCAAGGTCTATGTCAATAATTATCGATTCATTCCATACATTTTGAGTATTGAAAAAAATTATAAATATCAAAATAAAACAATAAAAATAGCCTTGCCAGACTAGTAAAATAATATGTTATTATATTTTTCTTTAGATGTTGTCATTGCTAAACTCTGCTAACGAAAAAATGGTAGATCTATACTTTGAGAAATCGGGAAAGTTTCAGCTCAATTTCGCCAAATAATTTTTGACACAAAATTTCTACATAAAAACCCATGCTTGTATTGATATTCAACAGTTGTATATTTACGTAAATTTAAGTTACACGTTAAATTTTCAATCTTTTGTAAATGTGTCTGGACATATGAGTATACATTTTAATATATATTACATTTTAATCATGCACTATTTAAAAAAATACACAACGGGTAAAGGTATTGCTCTGCTTGGGTGGTACTTGTTGTTTTGACCTTCGTCGTAGTAGGCTCTTAAAATATAACTTTTTCCCTAAGAGTCCTGTGCGAGGCCCCCACTAATTGGAGGCCATAGGCGGCTGCCTAGTTTGCCTATGCCTAAAGTCGGCCCTGCATGGATGTTGTTAATGCATTCACCCGTGTAAGGAAACGGATTATTCGTTGATTCCTCTGTCACGCGATGCCATGCAACGCCGTTTACGTAATATTGCCAAGCAGCTGAAGCTATCCATGCCAAATATTAATAAGGCAGCCTGTTTGCACTGGCTGTTGATGAATCTACGGACATATCAGATTCTCACAGCTACTCATACTTATTCTATCTCTATCCCCAACATTCGAATTGTGCGAGGATCTGCTCTCCATGGAGACACTCGTTACTCAAACTCGAGGAGAAGACATATTTTTGGCAGTTAAAAAAGCTTGCATCGACTCTCACGTTGATCTGAAGAACCTGCGAGGCATCTGCACAACGGCGCACCTGCCATGGTTGGTAAGCAAAATGGATTCGTGGCTAGATTTTCCGATTATTTGTTCAAGGATCACGGTGATGAACAGCTCATAAATCTGCACTGCATTATTCACCAGGAAGCGCTGTGCTCTTAATCTTTTGATTAGGATAACATTCTGAAGGGCGTGAATCGTATTATCCTTTTCATTCGCGTGAATGCTCTTCACCACCGCGAATTAATACAAATTATTGCAACAAATGATTGGTCGGCTGAAGATATTCTATACCACACCAGCGTTCGTTGGTTATCTCAGGGAGAAACATCTCGCCCTGTTCTACTACTACGAAGAGAAATACTTGAATTTTATGCCACGAAAAACAAAGACTGCCCACTGCAGAATCAGGCCTTTTAAATATCTCTAGCCTTCCTTGTAGATTTGTTATTTTACATCAACTGCCTCAACGAATCTCTGCAAGGCAAAGTAGTTTGCCTCATGCACAGAAGAGTATAGGATTTCTGGGACAAATGTCGTCTGCTACAAAGTCATATCCAACAGCTTAATCTCAATCATTTCCCGCAACTCACCGCTCTAATCGAGAGCCATGAAAAAAGAAATTCCGGCTACGTCCTATTCAGGAGTCTTCGAAACACCGTTGCTGGAATTCGCAGAACATTTTCAGGATTTCGACAAGATCTCAGAAAATATGAGACTCGTTGCTTCTCCCCATTTTGTTGATCGAGTGTGTGGCTCTCTTGGATGTCCAAGTGGAAATGATCGAAATAAAAAATAACGCGCAGCTTGTGGAAGAAATTCGAGGACAAAAACGATCTACTGAAGACATGGAAAGTAGCTGTGGAGTATACCAAGCTTCGCAAAATAGCAAGAAACACTCTATAATGCTGTTTGGAAGCACGTATACGTACGAAGCATTATTTTAACGAATGAAATATTTCAAGAAAAGATATTGAACCCAACTGGCGGACCCCAATCTGGCGTCAGGAATACGATTGATGACCTCCAGTGAGTGCCCGGGTCCGGACTATGCGCGACTCTCGGCAAACATCGAATAGCAAGGCAGCCACTAATTTCTGGACTGCTAAGTTACATGGACAGTGTTAGTGAAGCAGCTTATAACTTATTTAATTATTGTGTTCTCGGTGTACTAATGCCACTTAAAAATATTCTTTAGGCTGTATGATGTTAAGACACTGGTAGGTTTATATGACAATGTTCAATATAGTAGAAATTTAAGAAAATATCAATTGAATTGTTTTTGTTTGTAATGAAGCACTATATATTATGATGACGTCATTATATGTCGCTTTGACTATTCCGAGTGGAAAATTTGTTATTGATCGTTTCGATTTTCAGTGAAAAGTTTTTGGCGGCCTTAGCCTAATTTTTTTAATGCGGTCGTTAATGGCCCAAACGGTGCGCAGTGCGCACCCCTGTAGTAAGTGATGTCACTTGAGAAGAAACTGAGGACACTTATATCCATTGGATTACTTTGTGTGTGTGTGTGTGTGTGTGTGTGTGCGTGCGTGCGTGTGTGTGTGTGGGGGGATCACTCGACTGTTCAGCACTGCAGTTCATTACTATAGACTTGACCACGATGACATATATTCATATTGAATCATTGAAATGTAAAATAATTATGTTATAAAAAGTAATATTATGTCCCATAAGATGAAACAATACATATGCACATGGCCGAGTGGTATCGCACTTGACTGTCGTACCGATGGTCACGAGTAAAAATCCACGCGAAGGCGAGGATTTGTTCCCGGGGCCTGAGGAGTCCCCGAGTCACCCAGCTCTGAATGGGTACCTAAGTAGACAATAGTTGGGCGGCTGGGTAATGCGTGGAACCCCTATAGCCGTGGCCTGTGACCGCTGCATCACTTGCCAACAGATCATCTCTCATGGTCTGTGGACGCAATAATCTTCTGCATAGAAGGAGCGTCTGTATATCTAAGATACCTTAAAAAAAAAGATAATGTTAATTTAGACATTGTAATTTGTAGTTTCAGTTTTTTAGTTTTACATTGTTTTCGGGTGACAACTTGGCATCTCAGTTACAACTCACAACAGCAGTGACAGTTTAAAGTTATTGCGGGAATTGTTCACTGGATTGTAGAAACTGCCGTACTCACACGTTTAAGTTCGCGCAGTTTGCATTCATTAATACATGCAACGCATGCGCGATCAATGTTCCCTCTAAGGTTAGTTGGTCCGTGTGCAAAGTAAAAAATCTCGTGTTTAAAATTGCACAGAAACCATTTTTGGGGGCTATATTTCACTAAAGATATTGCGCGGAAATTCTAAACTGCTGCGCGGCGTATGTCAGATATTTGCGCGGCCGTGGAGTCACGTAGCTTGAAATGAACATTGTGCAGCATATTGCGCCAACTTGATCAAAACGGGCTATCCATTAATGACGTCACGCATCCAGGGGGAGGAGGGTCACACAGTTGTGATGTGTAACGAGGGGGGAGGTTTTGTTGTTTTCAAAAACTGTGACGTCACATCAAAGCATGCAACTTTAAATACAAGTTCAATTTAAATCTCTGATTGCTAACAATTTATTTACTGACGTCTTAAATGGCTTCTCGCGTGTTATGAAATAAGGGTGCAGCCGTACACTTAACTAAAAGCATACTTAAATGACATTAAGTGATTTGAGAAAGGCTCATTTTCAAATAAGAAATACGGCTTTTATCAAAATGGAAAAGACGTAAACAAGGTAAGGGTTAGCCTGACCGGACGTAACAAAACAGCGAACGTTTCGGCAAAGAGCCTTTTTCAACGAACATACAATACACAAATAAAACGAAAATAAAAATAAAAAATAAAATGAAGAAACTTAGCTGCGGTGGAATCCAAAGTATCCAAAAAAGTGAAACTGAGAGATGACAGAGTGAATTTATATAGGAAAGCAGAGAGTGGGCGGGGCAAACGCCTAGGTGGTCAGAGAAAAGACAATATTCATCCCATGTGGGGCGAGTGTACCGTGATTTTCTATTAATCTGTTTTCAATCTGGACCCGCGTGGGGGTGTTTGTGCACGAGACAATAGCAGTGACTGCCAGGTCCTTGACACCCATATGGTCGCGTCCATTGAAGTGGTGGGAGACGGGACACTGTTTATCTTGTGTAATCGCCCTAATATGTTCAGACATTAGGCACGAGAAAGATCGTCCCGTTTCTCCTATGTATTTCAAAGGACAGCGCTTACACACAATGGTGTAGACAACGTTGCGGCTAGCGCAAGTGAAACCATCCTTAATCATAAATAGCCCCTTAGGGAAGTTTATCTGTTCGGCTTTCACAACAAAATTTATCAAAATGGGGAGGGATGGAACTTTATGACGTCATATTTTAGGGGGGGGGGCTAACTTTTGTTACGACGTGTGACAAGGGAAGAATCGACAACAATCGCATGACATCATTTATAGATGACCCCATACAAGTTCTAGCACGCGGGTCGTATTTCAAAGGTCGTATACCACGCAAAATGTTTCGCGTCCAAAAAGGACAAATACCAAGGCAGACACATACCGACGTACCACTGTATTCAAGTCACACAAACTCATGAAGTAATGCATTAGGCTGTGGTTACACTGCACGCGAATTCGCTCATCTAGTCGCGCATCTGAAACCTCTTGAAAAACAAATGCAATAACATATAGTGCGTGGTTACACTGGCAGCGTAAAAACGCCAGTATACGCGCGAACAATTTGATTTTTTCCAGCGCATCGCGCGAATTGGCTTTCAAAAGTCAACAAAATGGCGGAAATTTGTGCCACTTCGTCTCATTTTATGTGTGTAAATAATCATTTAATAAATAAGAATTGGCTTTCATGCATGATTTTCAACATATAAAATAGTAGGTTTCCATTTTAAACTAAAATCATTTTGATTTTTATTATGGATATTGACAAATTAAATTCTGAAGTTCATGAGCCCACACTCTCTCAACAATGACAATGTCGTCGAAGTGTTGTCACAGTAATCACAGTATCAGTAGTCTGTAATAATAATAGTAATATGACTAGGAATCAGGAATTTTGAAAGGAAACTTTGGCTTGAAATTGCAGACGAACCTAATTCTACAAGTAAGTAAGCTACAATTATTATTGAAGATGTTGTTCATTTAATTCAATCAAGAATGATTGATAACTTGGTCTACACTACATCAAAGTAGTTAAAAATTAATTGGGTCATGACTCATGACCATTCAAGTTGTTTATCGACTTTTACATATAAATTTTAAACTTAAAAATTAAATTGAGATAATATAGCTTATAACTATGTGTATTTTTAGACATATTATTTTACTTTAAATTATTCATTTAATGACTAAAAGGGAATCAAATAACAAATATTATAAATTAATGTAGCGAAATACTCATTTCACTATTTAAACAACTTTTGTTCCAATTAATGCTACGCAGTTATATTCATATTCATATATAATATATTATTTATACTATACTTGTAATTTACAAGTAATATTTAATGTTATAATTATTTTTAATATTATATTAAATGTAGCGTTAAATAAATATCCCTTAATATTAATTTCAAAATTAATATTTAAAATGTTTTATAATATTTTAAATTTCCTGGAAGGAAAACAAGATTAAAATTTTTATTAAAACTACAACTAAGACAACTACAACAGTGACAACACACTACAACTACAACTGCAGTGCAGTAAATCTACACTACATACAATAATAGTAATAGTAGTGATAATACTATTTTTACTAATTCTAATACTTACTGTTACTAACTAGTATAGGTAATATTAAAGTCAGTTTACAGAGAAATACAGGTCCAATTAATTAACATTAGTCATTAGACCCTTTTACTATAAGTTTTCTATTTCTAGTTTCTAGTATGAAATCATTTATAATATTAATATTAGTATTAGTTGATAGAGTAATTAGTATTAGTATATGTTTTTTTAAAATTACTTATACTTAAAATAGTACAGGTCGGGAAAATAGAGTTGAAATATTGTACTATTTGTAACAATAACATACAATGTATCGAAGTGCCTAATTTTATCAATTTCGTAATTTTTAAAAAGTTTGTGGTTTAACTTAAACTTTTAGAATTTATTATTATTATGTATAGTATAAAAATAATTGTCAATACTAATTTATATATTATATATTTTTTAACAATGTGTGTAAAAGTAAAGTAAAAGCACCTTTTTTCTTCTTTTCAGCCAATGTTGTAGAAACAAAATGGCAAACCTTTGGAGACAAATTTTGTAAAGAGCCTTTTAGAAACAACAAGACCTCTTACAGATAGTCAAGCTAGATTTAATGAGGAAAACTGTTTATGGAAATTCTATACCCAGCTACTATTCCTGTTGGATGTTTTCTATTAAGACACAGAAGGTTTATATACAATTTGCTGACATAAATTCAGGAAAAGAGAGAAAAGAAATGTTATGGCATTATGGGAAATAAAACAGTGATTTTCATGACAATAATAATGAATTACAACATATTGGCATATTTGGAGATTCTGCTCAAAATAACCTCTTTTCAGTACACATAATATATCTTTGATAAACACCAAAAATGCAAAGGAAAAGAAAAATGGTAAAGGATAAGTCAAAAGCTATTATCACCTGATTCATTTGGAGGAAAGTTAGATTGAGAAGCTGAAAAAAGAAATCATGTGTCTGCTACCACATCTTTAAAACTAGGAATGAAATTAAAAATGCAACAACTTTTGGTAAATGCTGATGGACAAGAAAAAATGGAAAGGTTAAATTCATTTATGGATCAAAATTATTGTTCTTTTTCAAATTTATCACCCAACAAGACCAAATGAAAACAAGCCTCAAAGAAATTTCATGTCAAAGGATTGTGAAAGAAATGGTGACCTAAGCATTCATAACATTTAATCACAATGAAAAAACAAAGTTTTACAATTAATTGTTAATAATAAACTGTTTAGTGTTTACGTTTTTACTGTTGAGTGTTAATACTTTTCTTGTTACATGTTAAATTTAAAAATAGTTCAAATTTTACAAATAAGTTTATAAGATTTTTTTGTTTCCTTTATGAGTTTTAAAAACAATTTTCTGTGTGCTTGAAAGGAGTTTAAAGCTCAAATTACATAATGATATAAGACAATTAAAGTGTTTATATTACTTATATTCATGTGAAATTTATTATTGTTTAAATATCAAATACAATAAGCATTGATGATTTTATTGCAATGAGGAACATCAGCCTTATATTGATCTAAATTAAAAAAAGAAATTAACTTATCTAAATATTTTCACAAATTTTTTTGAAAATAAATTATTGAAGAATTAAAATTTTTTTTGTCTGTTTTATGTTTACATTAAAGAGAAACATCTATAAACCAATGGTATGTGATTTATAAATTTTAATACATTTATGGACCTTTTCATGGTTGATACTTGTGTGATTCTGCTGCATGCAATGCTACATCATAATTTTTCTAGAATTATGTAATGAATACGTGGTATTGATATTTAAAAAATGAAATAATTTGCTTGGCTTATACTCATACTTATAAATATACATGATATATTCAAATAATATCATGAAAATCAAATTT
>MUZC01003208.1:242302-264417 GCA_002072015.1 Radix auricularia
GTTACCAACTATTGTATCCCATAGAGTTACCAACTATTGTATCTTATAGAGTTACCAACTATTGTATCTCATAGAGTTACCAACTATTGTATCTTATAGGGTTACCAACTATTGTATCTCATAGAGTTACCAACTATTGTATCTTATAGAGTTATCAACTATTGTATCTTATAGGGTTACCAACTATTGTATCTCATAGAGTTACCAACTATTGTATCTCATAGAGTTACCAACTATTGTATCCTATAGAGTTACCAACTATTGTATGCCATAGGGTTACCAACTATTGTATGCCATGGGGTTACCAACTATTTAAAAAAAAATTAAAAAGTTGTTTTAAGCCAGGGGTCAGGAAACTATGGCTCGCGAGCCACATGCGGCTCTATTGATGGTTGCATCTGGCTCTCAGACAAATGTTCAATTATACAAAAATCATAGTTTATTGAGACTTCTTTGATCCACATATTAATTGCATATAAAAACAGCATAACAATGTTAATAAATAGATTTCAGAGACATAATTATTGTACTTTTAGTCTAGAAATGACACAAAATGCACACATTTACTTGAATTTCAGTTTTAAACATAATGCAAGGCTGGCATAGAATTAACTTTTCAAAATATGTGGTGTTTATGGCTCTCTCAGACAAACATTTCCCAACCCTTGTTTTAAGGTAAGGTTTTCTTAACATTTTTCCCCCTAAAATTAGAGTGTTGCTAAGAAAGGATAGGCATCCACTTAAAGATAGTTTGTATAAATAAACTGAAACATAGCTGGATAGAACAGTGAAAGTAATAAACTTAATTTAAGTCCTTGGTATTGTAAATAGATGAATCATCTTATCTAATAATAACTGACAGTCAATCCATGAGTTTCCATTGCTGCTAAATGTTGGAAAGTTGAAACATTATAACAGTGTTTTCAGTAATGACACATTCCAAATAGCATAGATACAAAATTATAGTTATAAAAATTGCAGACATTGACAGAGATTGCACAAATGAAAAATTATACTAGAGTCATCCAATTCCCTTTATTGCAGTTTTTCCCAAACCTGGAATCATATAAACATACCAGGTTTTAAAAAAATGTACATGTTTATTTTTGATTCCTATTATATTATTAAAATCAAATATATAAATATAACTTGTTTCTATGCTTATTTTATTGGTAAATTGTGTTATTGTCATTGTGTTATTGTAAATAGTTTATCATTCATAAGAATCCTTATAAGATACGGATCATGCAAGGAAATGTGCAAATTTCAACAGCTAAAGTTTGAATATTTTATAATTGTCCCACTGGATATTTAAATATTCTGAGTAAAAAACATGGTGACAAAAAAATGAGTCAAGGAAATTGTGCATACAAAGAAAATTGTGCATACATAATGCTGAACCTAAACAAACAAAAATACTCATTAATTTAGTTCAAATTAGAGACTTAGATTTAGTTTAAATTTAAACTTCTAGAATTTAAGTTTTCACAACAAAGCAGTTATTTAATTTTTTATATAAAAAAACACAAATTCATTAAAAAGCAC
The DNA here is from genome assembly GCA_002072015.1 of Radix auricularia. Taxonomy (NCBI): domain Eukaryota; kingdom Metazoa; phylum Mollusca; class Gastropoda; family Lymnaeidae; genus Radix; species Radix auricularia. The sequence goes on from MUZC01003208.1 coordinate 243,848, forward strand.
TTCTTTTTAATACTAATGGTGGTTTTTGTTCTTTTTTAGAGCTGAATTATGAAGAATAATTTTTAAAACCGAATTTTAAATTTCACCTTATAAAAAGGGTGAATGTTAGTGCTACATGACTGAATTATAAAACAAATGTCAATGGAGTGTGCATGTAAAAGGCTTGATGCTCAATTTGTGTCAAATAACTGGATAGAACAGCCTTTGACCCTGAGGCATTGTCATCAATATAAAGTCAAACAGAAAATTTCATTTAGTCACTGTAAAAAAAAAAAGATTCCAAAATTGCCCATAAATATTGGTTTGAGTAGTATAGTATAATACTTAAAAAATGCACTAAAAGCATACAATAAATAAAATAAGCTATGCTTAAATAAATAATGATAATAAAAAACAACCATTCCAGTTTTGTGTGTGTTGCATGCTGGAGTTGTAACCCTTTAGACATCTGATTCAAATGAGATGGGCTTGCATGCTGGAGTTGTAACCCTTTAGACATCTGATTCAAATGAGATGGGCTTGCATGCTGGAGTTGCAACCCTTTAGACATCTGATTCAAATGAGATGGGCTTGACTTGATTTTCTGGAGCCAGATCAAACCTTCAAGAGAAACAAACAATTGTGAGCAATGCTTTCATTATATTTACTATAATAAAAAACCTGACGCAATTAGCCACATATTCTTGGCTGAATAAACTGAATTAAAAAAATAAAATTACAAAAATCATTTTACTTATTTGTTAGTACACTTTTTTGTTCAAGAGAAAAAGTTGCAAAGAATGTCTTGGCCAAATTTAATCTTCATCTAACAATATGAAGAAGATAACAGTCATAGTGCTACTGTATAAATTTGTTTCCCTGAATACATAACTAGATTTACTTAATTGTTTAACAGTTAAACCGCGTGCTAATTAAACCAATCTGCAAAGAATACAACACAATTTAAAAATAATAGTTTTCAATAAAGATTAAAACATATTACAAAAAGTTTCTGTAACTTGTGTGATTCCAAAAAATAAATTGTTTAGTTGATCAAATTAAATTTTACCATTCAGTAATAGCTTTGCTGACATCCATAGTTGAAAGGTCAAGAAGAATCTTGCCCATCATAGTTTCAGATGATGAGAACATGCCCACTTCATTTTTAACAGTCACTTCCAGAGTTCGTTTTACTACTTCTTGTTGGGAGACTTGATATTCAAAGCTGAGAAAACAGACCCAAAAGTCATTCATAGATACATTTACTCAGGTACAGCAGATTACAATAGTTTTTATAGCTGATGAGATTAACATGATCTTTTCACTCCGAGCATGGTATAATTTAGTAAATAACATTAATGAGGCAATTAAGTATCCAGTAATGGAAAATAAGATTATGCTGTTAAACACACTTATGTACCAACTCAAAAGTGTTGCTACATAACATATGAAACTAAAGCACACATCTCATCAAAGAACTAAAATACATACGTCTCATCAAATACAGGATTCAGATTATCTTTAACCACTTTTGTTCTTTTCTTTGCAGAGCTTGACTTGTCAGGCAGAAGATAGAGTTTTACATATGGATCTGCCAGGTTTTTGCTGTCTCCTGGTGCAGGCTTAAGATTACTGAAAATAAGATTTTAACAGTTAAATGTCTGCAATTTGTAAATTTGGTTTTATTTGTTTTGATATCGTGCTTACACTTTTAAACAATAATTTTTTAATATCCCGTGTGGTGCAAGGGTCCCATACTCAATATCTGAACTACAGATGTAAGTAAGAATTTATTCCTGCCAGAAAGTCCTGACTGATAGCAGTAAAATCATTGTGTTTTTCTGGGAAAAAATACCAACTAAAAATGTACAACAGAGTTACTTGATATGAACGTATCATTTAGTTCAATGGAAAAATCTGTATTTACTTGCAATTAGAAGGATATGAACCATGTTATTGGCACCGAAAAACACCAATTAAACTTTGACACATAAAATGGAAAAAGTACAGTTTTATTCACAAGAAAACTTACGAGCACTTATGGACCACAATGATCAGTCTCTCTCTCTGAAGACTGTATCTGAAAGTCATTTGTAGGCGTCCAAGTCCAAAGTTTCCAGCCCCATTGCTAAAAGAAGAAAAGCCAATGAGAATTAGGTAATCTTAAATGTCCTTAGGGGGCCGCGGTGGTTGAGTGGCAAGCGCGCTCAACTGTCGTTCCGATGGTCACGAGTTCAAATCCATGGGAAGCCAAGGCCTTGTTCCCGGGGCCTAGGGCGTCCCCGAGTCCCCCCCAGCTCCAAATGGGTGAAAAGCGGCAGGGTAATGCGTGGAACCCTTAGCCGTGGCATGTGAACGCTGCATCACTTGCCAAAAAAACAACTGCTGCCTTGCAGATGGTCTTGGCTGACCAAAGGCTATGGAAGCAAATCCAGAAAATACAGCATGCTGAAGTCGGACACCACGGGCCAATTGGCGCAAAACTCGTGGCACGCAAAACTCAATATTCAATATTGAGAATGAAGAAGAAGAAGAAATGTCCTTAGCCAACAGGGCAAAATGACAGAAAACATTAGTGAAAATACGAGTACATTCTTTTTGGTTTCCAAGGTCTCACAAGACTTCCTTTTGTTTACTTCCTGTTTATTTGGGTCTTTGATAATCAAGCTACTGACAGAAAGTTTAAGAGCCTGGTTTCATTTTTTATTTTTGCAAAGGTTTTTTTGATGCACCATTTAGGGACATTATCATCTAGTGCAGAGGTTCCCAAAGTGGTCTCTATGGACCCCCAGGGGTCCCCAGAACCATTCAGGGGAACCAAGGAAAATTAAAATTGATTTGGGGGTCCCTGAACAGCGTCGTGGGGTCAGCAGGTTAAAAAGATTTTTTTGATTCATTTTATTACTATGGAAATTAAAAAATAATAAATAAAATACTATATGCATGCATTTTTCTACCACTTAGGGATTATACTATCAGTCATGGTGACTAATGTTGTTGTTGTTTTTTTTACCTAGAAAAGGAAGTAAAACTATGGTAATATCCACAGCTATAACCAATCAAAATACTTGGTTTACTTGGTCAGTGTAATGCATAAGAAATCCAGAATTCCCATAACTAGGTTAGAAAAATCAAATTTTCATTGTGTATCAATGAGGTTTGCAAGGCTGGGTAGATTTCAATGTGTCTGGAAGTTATATAAATTTAAATTGTACTTTATTATCTGATACTTTTTGTTTGAAAAAGGGATTTACTGCAGCATTCCTTTGAAAAAAAGTTCATTATTACTAACAGTGGTTGTTAAAACAGATAAGAGGATGAGTGAGACGAAGAAAAAATGCTTACAATACAGTATTGTGGAATATTTGAAGTATGGTTAAATTTTGGAAACAGATAAGAAAGATGAAATGTTAATTACTGAATTAAAATATTTGTTGAAGTTAAAGCTATACCCATGACTTTTTGGCACCAAATATATTTTCAGTACATTGTGTCATTCATCAATGTCATTTATTCGCAAAACATCTTAATGAATGTTTGCAAGGTTCTCTAGAGAGGAATTGGTTCAAAATCAAAATTAAAGCCTTTAATAAGCATATATTTGCTCAACATTATTTGGAAAATGACAAAGACTATAATCGTTTACTTAACACGCAGTGCAGTGAAAATACGTGACCAATTTCAAAATAGAGAAAAAAATGTGCTTGCTTATTGTAAAAACTAAACAGCTCTTCATGCAGTCTGAACTAAAAATTTGAAGACAATCTTCACTTGGATTTTCCAAGTTGAACAGTTGAACCCTTCTGCAATTATGAAAACTTAGATACTAAGTACAAATACAGTAGAAGTCCATTAGTCCGGCATCCAACAGTCTGGAATGCCTGATAGTCCGGCACCACTTCGGAAAATTAAAATTTTTAGTTTTCTCCAAAAGTGTGTCTTTAAAAAGCAAGTAAAAACACCAGAGAGCTATTTGGAAGTTTTTGGGATAGTTCGGGATCACCTGGAAGCGCTTGGTATTGTTCGAAAACAATTAGCCGTCGGCTAGTCTCAGCTTTCACAATAAATACTGGTGCAGTGCAGCACAGTTAATCAATCCCGAAGCGTCTTCGTTTTTTGTTTTTTTTTGTGTGTCCCCTCTCAGATTGCAGTAAACTGTGTCTCAGTACTCTCTACTGTAATGCGTACTGTAATGTGTACGCAAGTTTTGAAACTTTTTATAAACAAAGTGAATTTAGTTCTAACTATACAGTGACCATGTTTTCAAAACATGAGCCTTCGAGTTGAACAGGAGAGAAACAAAAACACGTAACACTGACTCTCAATCAGAAACTAGAAATCATCAAACGGCTAAAAAAAGTTGAGAATAGAAATGTTTTAATGAATGAGTTTAATATTGGCTCTTCAACTATTTATGACATTAAAAGAAACATAGTTCAATTGTTTTATGGCAAAGGCTACACTAAAAAGAAGGGGCACCGTCCGATAGACTGGAATTTTAGATAGTCCGGCAACGAGCCGGTCCCGAGCGTGCCGGATTATCGGACTTCTACTGTACATCCATGCTAATACAGGAGCAGCTTATTGAAATACCCACAAATAAGGAACTTAAACCAATGTTTGAATAATGATACCACAAATTCTGGTTACAAAATAAGATCCAAATTATATGTTATGCATTATGGTACAGAAGTTGTTGACTTTTTTCATGTCTTCCTATTTGGTAGAACAAGGATTCAGTGCCGTTATGTACCTCATCACAAAGAATAGAAAAAACAGACTAGAAATTAGGGCTCATTGGGATTTGCGGTTGTTACTCACAAACTCAAACATTGAGTCAGACATATATACACTTTAAAAATCTAATCACGTTCATCGAACTCATTAATTTTTAAAGATTTTATTTTTAATAAACGTTTTGATTTAAATTAATAATTAATAATTTAATTTTTTTTAAGGCTTTGAAATTTGTTTACTATTCATTTATATAGTTCTTCACTTAGGGGACCGTGGGCAAGTTTTGACTATAAAAAGAGGTCCATGGGTCAAAAAAATTTGTGAACCCTTGATCTAGTGATAGGTGTTTTTGGAATTTAATTAGAGAATTTTGATTTCTAATTCTATTGGCAGCAACATGAGCATCAGTATTGTTTTAATTTTGGATCTTTCAGATTTGGGAAAACTCAGATAAGAAGAAGATAATATTTATATTTCAATTAAATTTCTCTTCATTTTCTTTTATTTCAATTAAATAAATTCACTATCAAAATTTTGATATTTTTTAATATGAAAACCTTAAAAAAGTCACAATAGCCCCTGAAGTTTAGTTGCCCTTCTGGACTAGAAAATGGGAACATGCATGCAAAAGTTATAAAACAAAGTCTTCCTTAATGATATAGTGTGAAACTCAATGAAAAAAATCCCTCAAACTCACCTCGGCAACTTCCTGAGTCGGACTCCACTCTCCTGTGAGCTGGCCAATACAGGAACAACATCTGCTTCCAAAGGACTGTTAACTTCTGTTGGCTTTGGAATACCATTGGAGTTTTGTGGGCTCTAAATAAAAAAAATAATTAAAATATGGATGTAGAAACAATCAAATATCACGCATAAATGTGCCCCTGTGGTTGTTTCAGGAGATTTCTCTCAAGAAGTGAATTGTAATGGAAGTATTGGAAGAGAAAAAAAGTGTTTGAAAAAATTGATGCGGCTAAATAATAAAATAATCACAACCTATGGTTTAGAACCCTTACTGTGAGCCACTTTGGTAATTTTTCATGTGTTGAAAGAGTAAGATTTAAAAACAAAAAAATTAATATAGTAAATACTCATCAACCCATTACAAAAGGGATGGCTTTATGAATAACTGACTTTGGTTTTGACCACGTTAGAATTGCAATTATTTACTTACAAATTTTTTATAACAATATTTTTAAAGCAATCATTTAAATAACAATTAAAAGGACAACTTTTGATTTGTTGAGTGTGAACACTCAAACTAAGGAAATAACATTTAAAAAATGGGAATAACAAAAATGATATCAAAATAGATTTAAATAAAACCATCAGAAATAAATAACATAAACAGTCATAATAATCATGATCTATATAAATCCAAATTTAAATCTCATAAGGAAAAAATTATTCAAGAACATAAAATAACATGTAGTCAGAGTTTTGTCTTTCATTTGAAAGTAAATTTATCTGGCAATAGAAATTATTTATTCTTCATTTATCATTCTTGCATTGTATGCCAGTGGTGGCAAAAATGCTTTGATTTTAATAGCTGCCTAAGTTAAATGTTTATTATTTTGTTTAGGAATGAGGAAAATAAAATAATTACATGTGTTTATATTACATACAAATTTATTGCACCCAAAAAGTCTGCTCAAATTTAAAACTTTTTCTGAGATCAATTCTGGTAACAGTCACCTCAGCTTTGCTGTCAAAGGTTTATTAAATGAAAGATAATATTTACTTGGATTCAAATACTTTTTAAAGTAATAAAATAATGACATTTAAATTCTAGAAAAATTGGAAATATCTTAAGCACTTTGTTAAAAAAATGTTCTGAACTTTTTATTTGAAAAGGATATTAAAATAGAAAATAATACTGAACAGTGATAAGAAGATTAAATATGTAGATCTGAGGTTTAATAGCTTTAACAGTTTATTGCAAACAACCCAAGCCTTAAGATGATACACAGTAATTGGGTGACATTATTTCATTTCTACACAGCATACCAACATCATAAGACATTTGTGTTTTTAAAAAAATAAATTTCTAAAAGGATTCCATGAATACATGCAATTCTTTTACAGTACAAAATTAAACAATTATTTTAAAGAGTTGTTCATTAAAATTACTATGGATGAATTAATTAAAAAAAATAAATTAATATTTAAGATGATTATCAAATTCAACAAGTCTGAATTTCTTATTAAATTTTCCACAAGTAATTGTTTCACAATAAGAAATTGCTCTGATCTTGGGGGGCAAAGTTGTCTTTGAAACTTCTTGAAATAATTTTCTTAGGGCATTTTTGAAGGAATTTTCTGGTTCTGTAATTGAAAACAAAATTATTTTATTAAACAAGAATCCATTAATTTCTGTTGTTCAAACCAGGGATTTAAATATGAAAAAAATGTTCACCTTAAACTCAGTTCCAAGCTCCGATTAAGGTTGGTTAAGGGAGTGTACAGCTTTTAAAAACTTGTTCATTTTTGTATTAACTAGAAGTTAGAAATAAAGGTACCTGAAATGTTGCAGCAGGAGATTGTCAAATTTGCCAGTAGAACCAAGAGTGGGACCAATATAGTTGGTAGAAGAGTGGGACCAATATAGTTGGTAGAAGAGTGGGACCAATATACATGGTAGAAGAGTGGGATCAACATAGGTGGTAGAAGAGTGGGACCAATATACATGGTAGAAGAGTGGGACCAATATACATGGTAGAAGAGTGGGATCAATATACATGGTAGAAGAGTGGGATCAACATAGGTGGTAGAAGAGTGGGACCTACATAGTTGGTTGCATCTTTACAAACCATTTAAAACAAATTGAAAGAAAACAGTGAATTAAACTAAACTTGTTGGGAGCTCAGAGAAATCCATTTTATCCCCATCAAAGGCAACAACTTTGAGTTAAGCTCTAAATCCCTGGTCCAAACAATAACATTTGTCAATGTATTCAGTTCCTTGTGTTGATATAAAGCCACTTTGTCCTTAGCCTTAGGTTGCCGTGTTCCTACCACAATGTTTGTTTCACATGTTAATAAATCTTTCATCACAATATTGAAATGAATAAACCAAGGGCTCCAATAACAAACCATACATAACAAAATAATAACCAGTTGCATCAATACCACTGATAAAATCCCTAAAAATAGTATAAATAATGAAAAAAGGAAATACATTATGAATAATAAAAAAGGTTTACTTTACAACCTATGCATTATATATTATCAATGATTTAAATGCATAAATTCATTTTTTTCAGTTAATTAATTATCCCGCGACTGTGTTGCTAATTAGATTTACCATAAAGTCATTAAGAATTAATAATCATTAAATGAATATTAAAATAAGAATGATTTATAATAGAGGTTTAGTTCTGAATCCAAACATTATTGACTAAAGTTGTTGTCTGGTGTAGTATTAACAATGGTTTCTATAAAACCTTTCTCAGCTTCTAAATGTAGAAGGCATAACCCAAATAGATGGAATCTAAAGCTGACCAATGGGCTCAATTTGAATTTTGGCCACTGCCAGTTTAGCTTTTCATGTTTGTAAACTCCAGTGAACGCAGAAATATTTGTCAAGTTGAGTATTTTTAAAATCTAACCAACAGAATCCTGTAAAGTCATAAAAATTGAAACACTGTAAAAACCTGTATGGGTAAATCTCACAAAGTGGTATGTATACTGAACATATTTTGTGCAAAAATTAAAATATTTTTATATTTCATAAAGTCATCTTATTTAGTATGACTTAAAAACCTAATAACATGTGACTAGAAACTGATTATGTGACTTATTTAGGACATTATACAAATTTAGTGAAGATTTTTTTTTAAAAAAGGGACAACCAGACTTTGGGCATTTATCAATTCAGTAGAAATGAGTTAATACAGTTTTCTATTTCCTTTTTTCCCTAAAATTGTCAATCGTCACACAATAATTTATTGTAACAATTTAATGTATATAAAATGTTTGTAATATTTTCATGGCATTAAAAAATATATTATTTAAAGACAATATTCCTTTTTGAATAATTAATTTACAGTTTGACAAATGCAAAGTTTAACACAAACATTTCAACTTATTAACTAAAAATGAAAACATTTTGAATAATAGAACTTACTTTTGTTGGATTAGAGGCTACAGAAAAAAAATTCAGTTTATAGTTAATTTCAATTCAGGAAAGATTTAAAAAAAAACATAATGGGCATGTCAATGTGGCTAGTACATTGGTTACATTTCTACATCTTTGTGATAAATGTGTTAGTGCATAATAAATGATAGTAGTATAGTGTAAAACAGATTAGCAAGAGGGACTCTGGCATTGATCCCAATTAACTTATATTCAGGACCAAGTATTTGATTTTCACTTGTGATATGAACTTCTTTCAATGCCATCAAATACTATTGAGCCAATATTTATGTAACACAGTTTTTCACTCTTAAAACATTGAGTTGCAAACTGTGGTCAACTAACGGTAAGTGAAGCTCACAGTGACTTATGTAAAATTTAAGTTTTTATTTTCATGGATGGTAGGCAAATGTACTAATTTTAGATTAATTGGATCAAAATAGTGTTTGCTTAAGAGTAGGCGGAGGTTACTAGTGGCATAGTAAGGATTTATTGTCATTTCAGGGTGGGTTAGCTTGCTGAGTTTGAGCTCTAGCTATTCAAACATAAATATTATATAATTCAGAAAGGTTTAAATATATTTCAAATATATTAACACAAAATGTGCTTGACTTTAATTTATTCCACCCAGGTTTGAAATAGATGTTTCTAACTTTTAAAATTTATTTTTAAATTCAAAAGTGCATTGTATAATGTACAAAATATTGTTGCATGTGTAATAAAATAACATTAAAATACTGATTGGAAAGTGCTTTGAACTTTTTAAAAAGAGAATGGAACAAGGAACACAACATTTTTGGTGAAAATCAAATTAGAAAAATTTCAAGTTTTCTTTGCTATAAATGATAAATAACTGACATGATGATCCATGACTTCTCACCTGTAGGAATTTTATCTTTCCCACAGTAAAAGTTATAAACCCAACTACAAAATGAACTGAAGCACCAATATTTCTGAAAAAGAGGATAAGGTATAAGAAAAAAAAAATTTGGCACAAGGGCTTGACATGTATTTAAATTATACACTAATTAGGTTTAAAAAAAAAAAAAAATAATGGAACATTTTTGCACTGACAAAATAAGTACACTTAAAGCAAAAAATAATTAATAAAATCTGGTCATTAAATAGATAGCTTAGTAATATTCATCTGCCACTTGCATATAAATTTTGAATCAGTTATTGGTAACCAATAAGTAAATAAGAGTCATGTAAAAAAAATTGTTTTCAAAACTTCATAAATGTGATTTAAACAATTCTGATATTTAGGTACACCCTTGACTTCATAGAAGAAAGTTGACTACAGTAACTATATTTTATACATAATAACAAATTAATACTAGGGGATTGAGTTAAATTCATACAAAATAAATAAGTGGTGGAACAAGATATTTTAGGTTTTAAAAATACAAAACAGTTATAGTTATAATCAACTTTAGATCAAACTGCCTTGCAATTGGTATATCATTCATACAAGCTTATACACATTTTATTCCATTAATTTGTCTCCTTCAAGAATAGTACATATATATATATCATTGCAAAAAATTTATAAGTTCTATTTTATCATTTTTCAAGACTCTTATGTTTACAGAATGACTTAAAAATTCATGTGTTCTAGAAAAAATTATTTGGCTCCTTTATTTTCCTTTCTTCATTATAATTTACAAAATGTGACTCTTAGCATTAGGAAATTACAGTGCTAATATAGATAATACATCATCCAGCCAGACTTTGAATAAATAAATTATTTAAAGTTTGGGACGGAGGAAAAAAAAGAAGTGCATAGACGGATTATGTCAGGCAAAATGGGCAGAATGGTTCATAAACAGGCTAAGACACAGAGTTTAGACTTTTTAACATATAGTAGGAAACAATAATAGAAAGAAGTGTTAAAAACAATTATGACAAAGGTTTTGTTCATGCTGTTAATGACTTACTGTAACAGAGTTTTGACCTAAGTTTTTTCTGTTGTTTAAAGATTAAAATAAAAGGAAAAAAGTCTTCAATAAGTCATGAAATAAAATTTACACCTATCAATCACAAATTTCAGTATCATGTGACCAACAAAAGACATTGCTGGCCTTTTAACTTGTGGTGTCTGAGACCTTGATTGTTGCTTGATGAAAAAACTTCGTATTGATTTTTAAACCACTTTCTCGTAAGCTAGCGAGCTGAAATTTTGCAGGCAGACTCGTGTCAATGATAAAATTGATGTATCAAAATTTCAGATTGATCGAATGTACTGTAATTAAATTATTGAATTTTTAGATTATTTTATTTATCTCTGAGTCACATGTTAATTTTTGTGCTAGAGTATGGTGGTGCGTATTATAATTAACAACCTTTCCTGTCGCGCAATAAGGTGCGTATTGTATTGACAATACTTTTGAAAATACATTCACGATCGATGCGCATTATATTAAACATATTTTACGAGACATAACTAAAATTTTTGGATTGTCTTGCGCTGCGTATTATAATGAACATCCTTATAGTTATGTCTCATATATAAAGGATTTATAGTCAAAAACTTGGTTTTTTACATTTTCTTTTTTTATTAACAGAGTTAATTATGAGAACAATGCAGTCGATGAGAGAGCAATTTATTATTAACCTTTATTGTTGATACATAAAATGTTATCATAAAAAAAGAGTACTTAAATGGTTTTGTAAACACCATTTTAAGAGGGCCCTTTGCCAGTACAAATGTCACAAGGATCAATGCGGTGTTTGTTTAACGAGGTGATAAAAATTTGCCTCTTCAAAAAATGACTAACCTTGGTTCCATCCTGGGATCCCTCCGAGCTCACTGACAAATATGGTTTTGAATTATCTTCACTATTGCATTTCTGCGGAGAATCCACTGAGGTTCCCTCTTCTTTTTTCAAGTCCTTGGTTTTATCATCCAGTAAAACCTCATTATTTGTCCATTCTGGGTTTGCATTTGGACTTAGGATCTGTAAAAAAAAAAATCTCTATGCATTCAAAGGCAGAAATAAAATTTATTCCATATTTATAGTTATTATTTTTTAAATTGTAAAACATGTCATTATGTAAAGAACTGATCTATACACTTCATGATATTATGGTAAATCTTGGACATCAGCCACAAGATAAAGGAGTATAAATCTTACCCTGAGACAAAGTCTCATGTTTATGTAACTGTCAGGTTCAGAAGTCTTGACATGGAATTTCTGATCCAAAACCATGTCCTCTGCGGCAAGCAGATCCTTCAGCTTGATGTGTTTACTTCCGATTGGTTTCTTTGTTTTGGTGTCCTTGATCTATCCCAGGGGATTAGCACAAGTAACCAAACATCATATATGTAATTAAGATCATTACATTTTTAACAACAGCTAAAAGGATTTTATATAATGACTATGGATTTCACTCTTCGACTAGAAATTGTCATACATTCTATAGAATGCCCCACTTTAAGAATACATGGACCAAATCAACATGGGTATTATAAGAATCTTTAGGAACATTGCATCTAAAAATTGAAATATATCTAATCTCAATATAAATATTTAGTTGCATTTATAACCCCTTAATTATTTTTTTCTTACCTCTAATTCCAAGTTCTGGTAATTTGGATTGCGGAGTAAGAAGCGAAAATTCTCCTCCCATTTAGGTTCATTTGTGTTGTATTTGATAGAACTGTCATGCTTCTGATTGCCTACAGTAAGCGATACTTGAGGAGATGGCTCGTTAAGAGACCTCTTCCCTCTCTGAAATTAAAAAAATAATTTTTGATTTAAAAAAATTTGTTTTGGAGAAAGAAATTTTAAAATCATAAACTATTGTGCCCAAATAACCTATAGCCTGAAGAGTAGAAATATTTTTGGATCAAAAATAAGAAAAATGTGCCTACAAAGGCTTGGTTCCAGTTTAAAATTCTCATATTTATCAAGATATAGCATCATCAATTTATAATGATATGCTAGTAAATATATATTTTTTCAGAATAAGAGCCACAAACTTTGTGTAACTAAAGTATAATTAAAAATATAAAGATCTTAAAATGCACAAGAATGATTTTTAAGTTAGTAACAAATATTAAGGACTAAAAGAGAAAATACCCAATGTATTTTAGGTCAGACTCACACAACATTGTCTATTTTATCACTTTAGAAATAACACATTTCTTTTATGAAAATTACTGTCTAAAGTTCTACAGAATTCCTTAATCTATGTTTAAAATTAAAATTGTATAATAGGTTTTTTTTAAAAATGGATCTTGCAGCTAAGTTAATCACAGAAAAACTATTTGATTTTAATCATTAAATTTTTTAGTTGATTTATTATAGATCTTCGATGATTTATTAGGTTGAAAATCATAAGTTCATTAGCTAAACAGTTAAGACACAATCTGGACAATTTTAATATGAATAGGGCAAGAATTATAAGATCTTCTAGGCCTTAACTTCAGACTTTATCATTAAAAAAAAAAAAGAGTTATTTAAATTATTGTGCAGGATTCATCATTTTAAATTATAATTAATAGTGATAGGTTTTACAAAGCAGTCATTTTATTCTTGAACTAAAATAAAAGTTTGTTTTTTTTGTACACAAAGAACAATTAATTGACTCACAAAGTTCCGTAGTTAGATGATTAAAGAATCTTTCTACTGAAAAAATTGTCAGAGAATCTTCTAAGGTTTATAACTAAAAGATCTTTAACTTAAAATGATTTAAGTCACTTCATCATTAAAGCATACTGCCAATCTATTATAGCTAATTATTTCTATTTTGATTCATATTAAATTCCATTTCAAAGGCTCATTCAGTAGCCAACTGTCACAATTTAAAGGTAAACACTGTTTTCAGCATCCAATTATCTACAAGAATTGACAATTACATTCCCTTCCCCAAACCACCCTAAACAATGTTTTAAAATATTCAAAACAGTTGCCACATGGTTGCTTCCTACTTGAACACAATTTTCAAGATGGGGAAAATTTTCTCCTTATTAACTCAGCTGATAAATCTCATGAAATTTGAAAACTAAATATAATAAAATCACAATTTTAAGTTATTTTTGCAACATAATATTCAGTTAAAAGTTAATTAAATATTTCATTCTTATTCTTTATTTAATTGTTGAAAATTTCAAACCTCATACAAAAGAGTGTTTTTTTTGGCTAATAGAGTACATTGGCTTTTGAAAATATAAATAAAAACTGAAAGTTTTATTGTTATAAATAAGAGTTAAAATTAATAATATGACACACAATTGTAAAATTGCTTCCAATGTTCATATTTCATATGCACCTTATACTTGAAATTAAATAAAAATGTCCAGTGTTTGATTTAAAATTCCTGCCAGTCTTAAAAATGGCCATATATTTGATGCCTCAGGAAACCTATATCTATCTAGCACCATTGGATTCAACTGGCACCAGCAGTCTACCGATGCGAAGAATATGAGTAGTTGGATTCACAAGCCTGCTAACACTGTCTCCCTCCTGTCCTGCTATCACAAACAAGAAACATTGTCTAAGTCTAGCCTATGATGCATCATTACAGTATACAGTGCTAATGAACTTGAATTGAAAGTGATTTATGTTGTTGGTAACAGTATTTTTGTTAGAAGCTTGTTTTATAATGGAAAAAATGCTTTAAAAAATAAAGTTGGCTTTGCAATCTAATAAAAATGATAAAAATGTTAAGTTACAAAAAAATGTGTGTCTTATAGTCTTTAAAATGCGGGTCGTCTTAATTTTAATATGTAATTTGAAATGGAGCACACAAAGAAAGATTTGCTTTATTATATATTTAACATCGAACAACAGCTTGTCAAATGACTTAATTATGTCAAATCAATTACAGGGAATCCTGGGGTTACAACGGTCCTGACTTATGCTTTTTCAAAAAAATTAATTTAAAAAAATAATATTATGCCTTTTTTCGTATTTTTATGCTTTTTAAAAACTTTTCCCCACTTGGTAACCAACTGTTTTCTCTTTTTGAATTACGTTTGTCATTAACTGCTTTTATGTTTCGGGCGCACAGAGGAAAGAATACGCTTTGATGTGATGTAACGTGAGGAAGGCGCACAAAAGTGAGGAAGGCGCACAGTCTCAGTACATGTGCTATTCTGGTTGTTTACACCGTTTCTCTCTCTCTCTCACGTTTGGTATTTTTGTAAACTTTTCTTTTCATGTGGTAAGGAATTGTTTTCTCTATTTTTATATCAATAACTGTAACATTTTGTTATACCACTGTAGGTAAAGTATTTTACATACATATGTATTATATATATATATATAGTCGAACCCACTTAACTCGAGCTCGGTTAGCTCGACCACCCTATTATGTCGACGTTTTTTATTGGAACCGCCAAATTCTCTCTTTGTCTTAGCATTTTCTCGTCGTTTAATTCGATTTTTTTAAGTCACCGAAACCTCATAACACGAGCACAAAAAAGGGTCAAATTTGCCACTTAACATTGGTTATCTCGATCCCCATGACCAATCGCCAGCTTTTGAAAATGTTAGCTATGATTTTTTTTTATAACCAAGGGAAGGGACCAAGTTTCTGCCTCACCAGGGTCTGCTGGTGACGTCACAGCCCACTTGCGTTTTGCTCTCAGCGCTGTGTTGCTTCTGGTTTTATCGATAATCGACATTGGTTTTTATTTTAAATTTGTAAATTTCTGCTGTCAGTTGGTGCACATATACCTTTTGTTGTTAGCAAACATGTATGTACAATTTTATAGCATGCCAATAGCTTCATCAAACAAATAACGGCAATGCTGTTGTGTTAAAAAAAACTCCAAAAACACGTGCATGAACATTATCATTTATTAACGCTAGTGATGGGACGATACCAAAATCATAGGCTGCTTACTGTAAACAAGGCTCCCCAGATTTTAAAATATATAATATAACAGACTACAGACAGTTTACCCACCCCCACTCTCAATCTCCCACACCATTGTTGTTGGTTAGTCCTATTAGCATCAAGTTACCGAAGGAATTCTAAGTCCATTGTAAGCTGAGGGGATTGTATGGAATAATAAAATGTACCGTGTGCAGACTTGTTGTCATTGGCAACCATTCATCCTTCAACCTCATTTTGACTACATGTATTACATGTACTGTACTACTGCTTTGTTCTCATTGTTTCATTCATAAGAAGTGGCCGTGTGCAAAAGCCATTTAACTATTGGTTAGAATTAATTAAAATATGTCAAAGTTGAAGGTTCAAAAGNGTTCAAAAGGAGTACCTAATTTATTTGTGTACGTTTATATAGAGAAGAGTTCGCTTTGTCATGAGTCATATATAGGTCACGATAGACCATTCTGAGTCCATTGTAAGCTGAGGGGACGGACCCAAAGAAGATGATTAGGAAGAGAATGGTTCGGGGACAATGAGGGGATGTGTAGGTTACTTATTTGTGTAGCTTGTAAGGAAAATCAAGCAAGTGGCTTCGAAGGCACAGTATCGCTCAATCTGGGAATCACCGCAAAACGGCGTTATATTTAAACTTAAACGGTCTTTAAAAACGAACGGTCTTAACAACCTTAAGAAAGAGTGAAGAAATAGGGTCCCGATATTCCGATACGATTCTGATTAATCGTCCCATCACTAATTAACGCACAACACGTACATAAAGAAATTTCAAGCGCATGTTAATATTTTGCCGCCATATTGGTTTTCGCTTTAACTCGATCATCGGTTATGTCGATGCAATTTTTCATACCCCAACGCCGTCGACTTAAGCGGTTTCGACTGTATATATATATATATATATATATATATATATTGTTCAGACTTGTGCTGAAATTAGGTTTACAACGTTTCTTAAAAACGGATCACTGCCGTAACCTGTATATATTTTTCCACTTGGTCAGCTAACTGTAGGCATTAGTTTAAACCAAAAAGTCTTTTAAAAATTGGACTTATAATTTAATTTAGCTGAGAAAAAAACTCTATGTAAGCTGTTACACATACATCAAACAGACAGCATCTTTTACAGATTCATGTTAGTCTTCATTGCCTTAAAAACTGACAGCAATTAATATCCCTTTCACAAATAACAAGGATACTC
The DNA here is from genome assembly GCA_002072015.1 of Radix auricularia. NCBI lineage: Eukaryota > Metazoa > Mollusca > Gastropoda > Lymnaeidae > Radix > Radix auricularia. The sequence goes on from MUZC01003208.1 coordinate 260,754, forward strand.
TACTTAACATAAGAATATTGACTAAAATTAACTTTGCCTTAACAGCAAAGACTATTCTGAATGTTATGCATCTAAAAAAAAAATCTTATTAGCATGTTTGGGTAAACACAGAAAAATATGTTTTGCTATAAATCTCTCCTAAAACAATTACCCGTTACATAACTTTCATAATTAAAATTCTCATTAATTTACTGCTACATTTTTCAGGCCATATCTAACCAACTTGATTGAAACGCTTTAGGCTTCATTTTGAAAATTGTGTCCAAGTACCAAACAATGCATTTATACAGTCAGAAAAGGTACATATCACATAGATTAGTATCTTACCATTCATATTTAATTAGCTATCACTTAGTTTTGAACTTTTATAGATTCATTCAGGCTTTAACTTTAAAAAGCTAAAGAGTATGTACATTGATAATAATATATTCAAAAAAATATTTTTTTGGCAAAATTGATAAGTTTTATTGCTTAGTTTTACAGCACAATACAGGTGCATAACAAAATTACTGTGGAATAAAAAAAATATGTTTAAAAAAAATTTAGTATTATTATTAAAATTGATAAAATTATTCAACAGACAGAAAATATGAAGTATTTAAAAAATAATAAAATGACATGCTAATGTAAAAAATTAAGGCAAAAGCTTTGCATCAATCTTTAGTTTCAAAAAGGGACCAGCTTTGTTTTACTTCAGTTGAAGCTAAACAACTAACTTTTTGCACACAAAATAAAAAATAGCTCCATTGAAAGGCTGATAACTGAAGAACCTAATCTAGCTAATTCCAACTTTGCCTCTTTCAGCCAGCATTAAAACATGCCTTATAAATGAAATTGACACATGCAGGAAAAACATCACTAAAAATGTTTTGACAATTGTTTGAATTTCAGGAAATAGGATTTGATTTATAAATTAAATGCTTTAATTATTATTTAAACAAATGCAAACACCGCACACGTACTCCACCACCCCAACTATTTATCAATATTAGATCCACATGTTGTTTATAGGAATGAAGTCAACATGCAGATGGAAAAATTAAGTGAGGAAGATTCCCTACAATAGCAAAGAATTCTGGTGCCAAGTGAGCAGAATTGAACTTTGCAATGGCCAAAATATTTATTTATTTATTCTTCATAAACCTGTGTTCTCAAATAGTTTAATTATTTCCTGTAAATTTATTTAACTGAGAGGCAAGGAAAAAAATGTGTACACAAAAACAAAAACCTGAGAGAACAGAAGAAAGGCTTTAAGTAAGAGGTAAATTTACTTGATTCAGTCATATTAAAAAAAAAGAAACTAATGGCATGGAAAGATAAAGTTTAAAAACTTATCATGTGTGTAATGTAATGTTTCAAATGTTTGACAGTAACAAGTGAAACAATAAATCCATAATTAACTTGAATATCTATTTTAAGTTTTAAAAATATTTAAAAAAATTCTAAGTCTACGCTGAATAAAAGATGGTTAAACTTTGATTTTCACACAATTATTGTTCAAGAATATTACAAAGTAGTTTAACCTAAACTGTTTCTAAAAGTTTTAAGGATTTACAACTAATTGAAATCTCTGTTATTTGATTGTAAAAAATATAAACTAATCAAACATTAATATAATTAATAATTTTAATTTTTGTTAACTGTCTTTTAAATAAACATGAAAATATATTTTGTTAGTAAGGCTACAAACTTTTAAGTACACAAAAAAATCATTTTGATCTTACAACCACAGGAGAAAATATTCTTGGATTTTAAACTACTTTGTTGACAGATATAATGTCATGTGTTCTTGATATGAAGAGGAAACCATATAGAGGAATAAAATTATTTTAATTCTTTGTTATATAACACAAATGTACTTCTAAAATATAACCCAATGACATAGATTCTTTACAGATTCTTTACAAAGGGAGAAAATTAATTAACCCAATAAACTAAAATGAGAACACACATGTTTAAGAAGTTTAATATTAGCAACCACACACATCTACAAAAGCTCATATGCTGCTAGATTTACTTTAGAGGTACATTTTTTAAAAAAGTGTAAATGTTAAAATATATGCAATAAAACCACAATTACAAATTTAATACCTTTGCCTGTGAAAAAGAAATTTAGAATATATATCTGTTTTAATACTCATATGAAGTGAAATAATACCTCAAAAAATGTTTGTGTGCTTTAAAATAAAATAAAAATTATCCGCATAGAAAAAACAATAACAATTTCAAGCTATGAATAAACGTATAATGCTGCTATCATGTTATAATTACTAGCTACTGACTCTGAAAATCTCATCTTTTGGACATATTTTAGTATAATATCTCTGTGTGATCATGCACATGTTTTTTTTATAAACAACTTTGTTAAGCTGATGTTAAAATGGCTGGCAAAATGCATCCCCCTACATGCATCATGAGCATGGCCACTTCCATGGATTTTTCCAAAAACACGAAAGCGAGTAAATGATTTTCTCATTGATTTGTGACCCACCAACAATTTCTCTATTGTGGAAATATTTAAAAGAGCTGAGAAAGCTTAGCAAATTATTATCATAAATGTTGATAGATTTTATTAAGTATCTTCTAAAAAGATTCTGTCCAAACTCAAGAATAGACCAAAGCAAGATAATGCTGTAACCTGCGAGTGATGTTTAAGTGGAAACCACCTCCTTCCCCCACTCAGGAATTGTACAGAATATTGCTTCACCAAGTTGAGATGCCTTACTGACAGATATTTCAATAGATGGCCAAAGAATTCAACTATGCTACACTAGCATTAGCATAACTGCCTGGTAAAAAGGCTTCTTTAAATTCCATTTTACACCATAATTATATTTAATGTCATACAGTGGCGTAGCTAGAGCTTTTGCCGCCCGGGGCGGTCTCCAATATGCCGCCCTTTTAGGGGCCGCCCATAAATGACATCACGCACCGGGGGGGGGGGAGAGTCACACATTTGATGTCATTCAAAACGCGAAGCTTTCAATAAAAGCTACACTAAAATATATGATTACCCAATCTTTATTCAATGACGTCACATTGAGGAATGGGTCTAAGTTTTCGTTTCATGACACCGTGTGACGAGGGGGCAGGGGGTGAAAAATCAGCCGAAATAACGTGAAGTCATTTATGGACGGCCTCTTAATTAAGTTAATCATATGATCGTTTTTATAAATTAATTAGCATGAATAAATAATTGTAATTGAAACGAAGTACATTGTAAAAGGTGGGGAACCGTTGCTTGCTCTATTTATGTAAGCAGTAATAAAAGAGGCTGCATAAGATGACAAACCTATAAATACACATTATAAAAATACAAGAAAGTTGTATTGAAGGCCACAAGAAAGTTATAGGGTCACTGGTCCCTCCCTCCCCCACCCCAAATGAGACAAAAGATATTCCAAATTTACACCCAAAAACATTCAAAATTAATATGTTTTTATTTTTTATTTATAAATGTATGAATTTTTTTTTAATAAAAAAAGAAATTGTATACATCAGCATGTCAACATATTTTTGATTAATTATAAATTTACTTACTCACCTAACTTTCATAGTCGAAAAATCGTTTATTAGGTTATCAAAATTTATATTATTTGTAATATGATGTTCTATGGACAATATTGCAAGATTTTGTAGTCTTAAATCGTGGAGCGAAAATATT
>MUZC01003208.1:277930-303692 GCA_002072015.1 Radix auricularia
GGGGGGGAATCGGCAACGTCGGGTGACGTCATTTATGGACGCCCCCTGAAGGGGTGACACCATGAGCTACCGCCCCGGGTGACACCAACCCTAGCGATGCCCCTGGATGTATCTTTCCTCACAACTAGTCTTGAAGTATGAAAATGACTCTAGTATGACAACATACATCCAAGAGTTGAAAACTAGGAATTCTAGTAGAAAGAATTAGATACAATGGAAGTGACTTTTGAGTTGATTATGATTGACCACTATAAGTTGCTTTTTCAAAAATATCTTTAAGTTGCCGGTACAAACTGTTTTGCTAGTTTACACTTAAGGGAAGTTAATACCTTGTTAATTCACAATTTGAAATTCAGGAGTTCATAGATCGGTAAAATGTTAAAAGAGACCTTAGTTTACATTCAACATTTTTTCATGGACACACACACATTTATCTATATATATATGACGTATTTGTTGTCTGTCTGTCTGTCTGTTCCCTAATAACTCAAGATCCAGACAACCCAGTAAAGTGAAATTTAGTAAACGTACACACGATCATATGGGGAAGGTTCTTAAATTGGTTTCGTTCCATAAATTCACACTCATGGGCGTCGGGGGCCCAAAAAATGTTTTTCCTAAATCAACAATTTTTCTATTTTTTTGATGAGGCAGAAGCATAAAATTTTAGGAAATTGATTACACTTCTGCAATGGTAACAGGCAAAAATATATTTAAATTACCTCTTTCTGGGGGCCCAAATGTAGTTTTTTCTCTTATATGAACTATATATAAAAACTGAAAATCACTAATTATCCTATTTTACGGATAGGTAGAGGCATAAAACTTTGTCAAGTTGTTAAGTACGCTACCCCGACGATATTTTGCAGAGAAAGAATTTTAAACTTCCCACACAGCTTATTATAAATTTTGTTGATTTCCAAAAAGCTTTCAACAGCCTCCACCAACCTACACTTTGGAACCTTCTTAATATCTATGGCTTCCCAACAAAATATGTAAACGTTATTAAAGCTTTTTATTATGCAGATTCACGTTGCTGTGTGAAAACTGAGGCCGGAAATTCTGACTGGTTCCCAGTTGAAACAGGTGTGAAACAGGAATGTGTCATGTCACCAATGTTGTTTGGAATAGCAATCGATTGGGTCATGCAAAAATGCACTGATGCCGGATTAGGCATCAAATGGATCGAAAAAATACATTGGAAGACCTTGACTTTGCAGATGACCTGGCTATTTTAAGCTCAACGCATTTGAACATCAAAGAAAAAACGGATCGTCTCCAGCACTTTTCAAATCAAATTGGTCTTGAAATCAACACAACCAAAACAAAAATCATGGACCTCACCAACCAATCCAATGATATAAAACTTAATGATCAAACTATAGAGAAAGTAACCAACTTCACTTATTAAGGAAGCAAAATGTCATATAATGGAGATACAACATCAGAGATAATGACTCGAATTGCGTTGGCATCAAGTGCTTTTAACAAACTTACAAATATTTGGAGATCAAGGACAATTAGCAAACATACAAAACTTAGACTATTCAACTCCTGTGTAATCCCTGTATTAACGTATGGATGCGAAAGCTGGAAATCCACTAAATATATATAAAAAAAATTAGTTGCAATCGAAAACAAATGCCTCCGAAAAATTTTAAATATAAAATGGAGTGATTTCAAATCAAATGAAACAATAAGAAGAGAAACCAACCAAGAATATGTGTCAAATTTTATAAAGGAGAAGACGTTGGAATTACATCGGTCATGTTCTTCAAATGGACGAGAGAAGACTCCCACGTCAGGCCCTCATGTGGACACCAACAGGCAAAAGAAAACAAGGAAGACCAAAAGAAACCCTGCGTAGAACAAACATAAGAGAAAGCTCAACCATGGGTCTAAGAAATAACCAGGACTTAATACAATTAGCAACGGATCGTTGCAAATGGAAATCCATGACCTCTGCCCTATGTCTTCGGCCCGAGAGGAAATAACTAACTAACTAACTCATGGGGAGCCGGGGGCCCAGTTGAAGGTTTTTTTTTTACTAATATACGCTATATAAATACTGAAAATCACCCATTCTACTATTTCCCGTGTAGGTAGAAGAATGAAACATTGGGAAGCTTTTAAGTACACTCTCCTAATGCTAATTTGCGAAAAAGAATTTTAAACTTCCCACTCATTGGAGGCCAGGGGCCCAAATGTTGTTTTTCTTATATTAGAAACAAACTCATCACTAATTCTCCAATGAGCCGTGTCGTAAAAACATGAAACGTTTGGAAATTATTGAGCAGACTCTCCTGGCAATAATGGCGAAAAAAATAATAAAATTCTCACATTATGTGGTGCCTGGGGCCCCAAATGTACTTTTTCTTAAGTGGGCTTTATTAACAAAATGCAAACAAAGAAATACAATCACGTGTCAAGAAAGATCAGGTTTCTGATTAGGTGGAAGCATGAAATTTTAGGAAATTGTTGAGTACACCACCGCAGTGGTAACAGGTGAAAACATATTTAAATTATCACTTACTGGAAGCCGGGGGCCCAAATGTAGTTTTTTTTAAAATAAATTTTTTAAAACTAATATACACTATATAAATACTGAAAATCCCTCATTCGAATATTTCTCGTGTAGGTAGAAGAATGAAACTTTAGGAAGTTGTTAAGTACACTCTCCTAACGCTAATTTACTAAAAAAAAATTTAACTTCCCACTCAATGTAGTTTTTTCTTATATTAAAAACTCACTCATCATTAATTCTTAAATTTACGGTGTACGTAAAACCATGAAACTGTTGGAAATTCTTGAGCATACTCCCGACAATAATTGCAATCATTCTATAAATTCCCACTCATGGGGGCCGGGGGACCAAAAACGTTTTACCCCCGTTATTTGAGGTATATAAAATTGAAAATAACTAATTCTCCTATTTCCCGAGTAGGCAGAAGCATGAAATTTTAGTACATTTCCCAAATTATAACAGGCGAAAATATATTTAAATTATCACTTTCTGGAGTCCAGGGGCCCAAATGTTTTCTTTTCCTCTATATGAGCTATATAAAAATTGAAAATCACTTATTCTCCTATTTTCCGTGTAGGTAGAAGCATGAAAGTTTGGCAAGTTGTTAAGTACACTTTACCGACGCTAATTTGCAAGAAAGGATTTTAAAATTCCCACTCTTGGGGGCTAGAGGCCCAAATGTAGTTTTTTTCTTATATTAAAAACCGTCTTATCTCTAATTCTCAAATTTACCATATACGTAAAGACATTAAACTTTTGGAAGTTATTGAGCACACTCTCCCAACAAAAATGGAGAAAAATTCTCACTCAGGGTGTGCTTGGTGTGCCCAAATGTATTTTTTTCCTTAAATGAGCTGTATTTCCCATCTCCAATGGTACTGAACTGAACTGTCCCTTAACCCGACCATTTTGAGCTGCGCACTATCGCATGCCAAGTGTCCCGGTTCTGAGCTGCCTTCTGGGAATCGCTAAATGAAAGGCCGGTCCAATCTTTGATATTGTCCTCCCAGCTCTTCCTTGGTCTGCCTCTTTTCCTTCTTCCCTGGATTGTGCCTTGCAATATCGTCTTTGAGAGACCTCCAGATCTTGTCACGTGTCCGTACCATCGTAATTTCCTCTTTTTAATTGAGGTGAGAAGGTCCTCGTAAGGGCCAATGACAGCACTTATATTGTCGCGGACCGCTTCGTTCGTGATGTGCGCCGTGTAGGAGATGTTTAATACCTTTCGAAAACATCTCATCTCAAGCGCATTAATTCTTTTTTGGAGGTCTGCGGTGAGCGTCCAAGCCTCACAACCATAAAGGAAGACTGACATCGCCAGAGAGCGCATTAGTCGAATCTTTGATCTCAGGGAGAGCTTCTTGCTTTGCCAGATGTTTTTCAGTTTGCTTAATGCTGCAGTTGTTTGGGCCGTTCTGGAAAGACTTTCTGGCTTTGAGCCTTCATCGGATATTATAGCCCCTAGATATTTAAAGGTAGGGACCTCCTCGAGTTTTTGCCCGTTTATCCGTATTTCACTTGTGAAATTCTTATTTGCCATGACCTTGGTCTTCTCTGCATTTATTTCCATGCCATAGGCCTTTGACGTCTTCTCTAGCTTTGCAAGGAATTCTTTTAGTTCGTCCTTGCTGCCAACTAGGCTGTCTATGTCATCGGCGAAGCGTAAGTTAGTTATAATCCTTCCTCCGATGCTGACCGTTCCAACATGGTTTTCGAGCACATCAGTCATAATTCTTTCTAGGAAGAGGTTGAAGAGGATGGGGGAGAGTAAACACCCTTGTCTGACACCAGCAGTAGTCTTGAACCAATCTCCCAGCTTGCTTTTGTAGAGTACTGCGCTGGTTGCTCTGTTGTACAGGTTCTTGATCACAGCAATGAGGTTAGCATTAATATTGAACTTGTGCATGGTTGCCCACAGTGCTGCATGCCACACTCTGTCAAACGCCTTTTTAAAGTCTATGAAGACATGAAAGAGGTCTCTCTGGTGTTGCAGATGTTTTTCACAGAGCACTCGCAAGTTGAAGATCTGCTCTGTTGTGCTCCTTCCTGCTCTGAAGCCTGCCTGTTCTTCTGCAATGATCTGCTCTGCTTGTGGTTTCAGTCTGTTTAGTATTACCATGAGCATGACTTTGCTGGGGTGACTAATCAGGCTAATTGTACGGTAGTTCTGACACAATTGTAGATTACCCTTCTTTGGGAGCGTTATAACCAGCGATTGAGTCCAGGGTGTTGGCCATTCTCCTGTCTGCCAGATCTTGTTGCACATGTTGGTTAGAATGTTTATTACTGGGTCACCTCCTGCCTGAATCAGTTCACCTGGGATGTTGTCTGCTCCAGCCGATTTCCCCTTTTTCAGCTTTCGCACAGCCAGCTCCACCTCATCACGGAGAATGGAATGCATGTCTATGTTAGTTGACGTTGGGCAATTGAGCACTGATTCATCGCCCTTTGAGTCTTCATTGTATAGCTCAGAACAGTATTCGGTCCATCTTTTTATTATTTCTTGTTCTTCTGTAATACATTTCGCAGATTTATCTTGTATTGTTGAGATGCGACCTTGCTTGGTGGATGTCAGATCTTTGACAATCTTGTAAGCCTTTTTTGAGTTGTTCCTTAGTAGATTTTCATCGATGTCTGAGCATTGTTGTTCTATCCAGTTTGTTTTTGCTTTATTCATTTCTTTCCTGATCTTTTTATTGATTGCTCTGTATTTGGTTGCTCCTTCTGCAGTATTCTTTACGTTCTTAAGTTTTCTTCTCTCATCGCATAGCTCTAGGATATAAGTGGAGACCCATGGTTTTTTTTCTTGCATGTTTCTTGCCAAGTATATCTTATGCTGTCTCAATTATTGTGGTATTGAAGGTATCAGTGATTAGATCTATGTCCATATCCGTTTCCAACTCACATAGTGTGGTCAGTGGAGCAAATTTCCCTCCAATTTTTGCCCTGAACGCCTCTGCGATTTCTGGATCTTTCAGTTTTTCAAGGTCGAAGCGTAATCGTGAATTGCTTTGTTTTGCTATCCTTTTCAGGTGTAGATGGAAAGTCATCAGCACCAGATTATGGTCTCTGCCGATATCCGCTCCAGGGAAGCTTCTAGTATAAGCTGCTTTAATGCATGATTTAAATCGTCTTCTGACCATTATGTAGTCTATTTGGTTACTATGTTCCCCGCCTGGGCTGTGCCAAGTCCATATTCTGGATTTTTTATGGTGACCAATTGTGTTAACTTGAAGGAGGTTGTTGTATCGTGCAAATTCGAGGAGTCGAAGCCCTCTATCGTTGGTCAGGTCATTGCAAGAGTGTCAGCAAGTATCTGCCCAGTTGGTACATACATCTACTCCAATCTTCGCATTCCAGTCACCTTGGATGACGATAATATCTTTCTATGGTGTTTGATCCACGATGTCCTGTACTTGGTCATAGAAGGCCTCAATTTCACTATCATCATGGCTGGATGTAGGAGCATATGTCTCTATAATTGTGATATTGAAGGGTGTTGCCTTCAGGCGAATGGTGATGATGCGGCTGGAGACAGGACGACAACCTATGACTGAGTTTGTTGTATTTTTATGGATGAGGAATCCAACTCCATGTTCATGTGTGTCCTCCCTGCCGCTGAAATAGATTTTGTGTCCATCTTCTGTTGAGAGTTCACCAAAGCTTTTCCATCGGGTCTCACACAGTCCGATGACATTCCATTGGTATCGTTCCAGTTCGTGGGTCAGTTCTTTCACTTTTCCTGTCGCATGTAAGGTTCTTACATTCCATGTGCCAATAATTATGTCTCCTCTTCTTTTAAGGTTGTATGGGGGTGTTGGTTGTGGTGCACCAGTAGTAGATTTTACGTCCCCACCCTGGTGTGCAGTGGTAGACTCTAATTTTTGGTGACGGTAGAGGCATAACAGTTTGGAAATTTGCTGAGGAGGCACTCACTATGAAAATTAAACACGAAAATTTTTTAAAACTCCTGCTCATGTGGGGCCGGCGTTTATAAAATTAAAAAAACACTAATTCTCATATGTCCGAGTAGGTAGAAGCATTAAATTTTCGAAAGTTGTTGAGTACACTTCTGCAATGGTAACAGGTGAAAAAAATATTTATAACACTTATTGGGAGCCTGGTTCCAAAATATAGTGTTGTTTTTTTTACTCATATAAGCTATATAAAAATTGAAAATCTTTAATTCTACTATTTGGAATAATGGGAATTTGGAAAGTTGTTAATTACACCACCACGATGGTGCAGGCTTAACTGGTGTTCCAGAGTCTTGGGATTGCTGGTATAGAATTGCAGACACTATGCTTTTCTGATAGGCATTTGTATTTGACCTGCTTTAAGATAAATGTACCCTTTTACTTCATTCAAATAAACACTATAGTATGCTTCTACAGAAAACCTCATTTAAAACCCGTGAAAAGCCGGGTACTTGCCTCTAGTATGACTATATGACATTGACATGATGGTGCACATAAGCTCAATGCATCATTAAATTTGTATTAAAATTAAAAATGGGTTAAATTTAAATTAGTATTGTAAACCCAAATAAAATTATTTTTAGAATTGCTCTAACAATATTTAAAAGATTAATTGTCTGTACTAGAACTTTACCTCTAATTACAACATAGGGGTCAGATTTCCCTTTCCCTGTAAGACTTATGTCTGCTTTCTTCAGCTCTTTTGCCTCAAGCACTTTAATTCTTACAACTCCCTGAAAGGTGATAAAATATGAACATCAAATAGTCAGAGAGAATATCAATACCTCAAGAATAAATGCTCAAGCTTTTATACATGCATATAAATCTTTATGTAAACTAACACCAAACACCTTTAATCCCATTAAAATATTTTAAATGCATATTAAAACAGAACTAATGTACACCAGAGTTAGGAAACAGAAGTGAAGGAGCAATGTGAGCAGTCTTTTATTAAAGAGGCAAGGGGATGGTAACTGACTATAATTCATTTATCATTCAATATTTTTTTTTAAGGAAGACATAAATTAAGGCAAAGAAAAAGAACATCTGTTTCAAAGATATTTTCTAAGGAAGATATACATTAAGGTAAAGAAATAGAACATCTGTATTAAAGAGAATTTTCTAAGGAAGATGTAAATTAAGGTAAAGAAAAAGTACATCTGTTTCAAAGATAGTTTTGGCCAACTGAAGCCAGTTGCAAATAACAACTAATGACATACCTGAGGTTGAGGATAACGCAGTTTGTTGAGATCTAAACCCTCTGCCAACTGGATTGGATAGCGATTGGGCAGTACCATGAAGTTAGCTATTTGCTCTTGAATAATTGAGTGAAGCATGTCACTAATGTGATAAAAAAAAATGTCTTGGGTGAGGACGTGAATAGAAGCAATTATTGTATTTAAGACACATCTCATAAAAGTTTGACCTACCACACAGCCAGGAGAAGTCTATATATGGGTGAGTCAAGTGTAAAATATGTTTTCCCACAAATCATTTAAACCAACTAACCACAAAGATCTGGCATTAATATAGATTTGTAAGATACTAATCCATATCACTGAAGAATGAGCCTAGCAGATCAACAAAGCTACTGTTACATCTGGTGTTTATTAATCTAGAAACCAGGTTCTCAGCCTATCACGTATTGGCCGAGCAACAGATTAGAATTAACAATAATTACTGTGATTCTGCCTCAGACAGGGTTCTCACATTTTTTTCAAAACTAAATTCCTGACTTTTTCCAAACTTTTCCCAACTGAAAAAAAAAAATTCCTGACTAAATAAAATGCTGCTTTATCGACATTATTGCGATCAATTTTCCAGCTTTTTCTTTAAAAATTTACATACACAATCCTGGTACATGTTTTAATTATAATGCTATCTTAAATAAAATAAACTTTACAAAACAATATAATAAAATAACACTTTAACTAACCATTAACTTTCCAATGCCTGGACTTGGTAATATACAGGAATACATCCATAATATTAATATCATAAAAGTATATACCGTACTCAATTTACATAATTCAATGCATGTATACTGTAATAATGCTGCATTTTCGACCCAATGATGGGAGCAGAAGCTCAGAGAATACATGGACTGTCCTGTTGTTTTTTCGTAATCTTCTCTGCGAGCTGGAGTGTCCTTCAAAAGGGTGTGCAGCGCTGAAAAAATCTGGGATACTCCCCCAGTGAGTAGCATCAATAGCTGCCTTGAAACTATTGTGTAGTGTATGACGTCCACAAGAGCCAATGTCAATTAGCTGATGCTGGAAATTCATACTTATTTTTTCTTGCATTTTTTTAAATATGGCCCAATTAACATTAGGTCCATCCATAGACAATATTATTGAGTCCGATGCTGTTGACAACTTTCTCTTCGAAAGAGTCCAACACATCAGAGGCACAAGAGTGGTCAATGAAATCTGATGTGTAATAGGGAGTCTTGAATTTATCGTAATCCCACATCCTGATGTGAATGTCAAGTTGTTTCTTTTTAAGGTCCTTGTTTAAGGATTCGTCACACAGGAAGACATATGGAGAATCATTTGTTGTTCTTTCCAGCAAGGAAGTCAAATAAGGAGCAATATCAAAACATGACATGTACATTATTTTGGTTTCCCCTAAGCTCATTGATTGCGCTATTTCACAATTTGGAAACATCCATTGGAATAGTGGCACAATGTCCGCTTGTGATGAAAATGAATAGTTTGAATCAACACATTTTAACGCCTATAAAATTTCTGCATTTAATGTATCCTTTTTTGAAATAAAATTGGACAATGTTGACTGTGACTTTAGCAAAGTGTGTGGCTGAATTTGATGGGATGTCAACAGCTGGTTTATTTTTAGTTAACACTGTTATTGAAGACGATTGGCTAAATTTAAGCTTATCTTCATGTTTTTTCCCTTTCATGTGGGAGATGAGTGCGGTCCTGCCCATTGATCGGATATCAATAGATCTAGANGGAAAGCCATGGTTTGAATTCAAGTTGTTCCAACCACTTATCTTGGAAAGTACAGTTAGGCACAATTATCTGAAACAATAGATTTTACAAGTTATTTTAACATTATAAACTATTAATTAATGTTATTACAATCATGGTCATAGACTTGAACAATAATTATTAAAAAATACTACACTAAGCTCAAATACAAATTTATTTACTATATACTATAGGGTACTTCTTAAATTAAATAAGGAGTAGATTGTTATACTATTTTTTATTTAAGTAAAAACCAAAGGCAAAGGGATAAAAATTACAATTACAGTAATTACAGATGACTTAATATACCTTCCTAATCCAATAAAATATTATCAATATTTATTCAATATTAATTAAGCCCTAATAATATAATAATACTAATTAATAATAGTACTAGTACTGGACTTCTGAAAATCACTGAAATACTGTAATAAATTTATACACCAGATTAAATTAATTAAGAACTAGATCTGCTGATAACAAATATTCATTTCAGAAGTTTAATATTCCCTAATATCCCCTAAGCCTAATTAATATTAATACTATTATGATCAAATTCAAATACTGTAACTGTAACTGTAATACTACTGTCACTATCACCACTAGCCACTAGTCACTAGTACTAGTGACTACTATGACTCTTAAATTAAAAACCAGATCTGCCGATAAAAACGATATAAATAATTGACATAAATGAATACTCACCACAAAACTGTTCCAATGACTCCAAAAATTCAAATTTTGAAAGTAATTCATTAGTAAGAGCCGAGCACAGAGTATCAAATGATTGAGACTCAAGCGGCGTAAAGTGGTTTTTCTCTCACAATTGAAATTGTGTCGGCATCGGAAGAACGATTTCAACGCATGCGCAGAAAAGTCAACACTAATACTACAGTAAAATGCAGTCGATAAATGATAATGGAGTCGTAATTGAAACGATTCGAGTATTAATCTTGTTTTTTAATTATGAAATAAAAATTCCCGACTATCCTGAAAAATTCCTTACTAGAATGCTCAAATTCCCGGTTTTCACGACCGGGAAATTTATTCGTTAAATTCCCGACTATTTCCCGTTTTCCCGACTGTGTGGGGACCCTGCTCAGACTATTTTAGATCTATACTATAATAGTGATGAAACTTTTTTACAGTTAAAACATGCTCAGAGCACAGATGTCATTTTTTGTAAATATAAATCGTCAAAACCTGCATCATATATACGGGTATGTATTACAAGTGTGTGTCTCTATAGGTCTAAAAAAATATGATTCTAACAAGAAGTCTTACACTAATTTAAAAATAATAGGAACTCACAATTTAATCAATAAAACTGAAAAGATGAAGTAACTATTTCATATTCAACTACAGCCACAGTAAGATCTTTTGTTTTGAGCTAAGGCAGGGGTCTCCAAACTTTTTTGCCGTAGGGCTGCATTAACTGTCGAAAAGCAGTTTGGGAGTCGACTATTAACCCAAACTACTAAGTTTTGTGGGAAATTACAGTTAAGAATAGTATTTTTTTTTTAAAATTAAAAAGTCTACAGGGGTCGAATGAGAGGGCCTTGCAGGCCACATCTGGTCCACGGGCCGTAGTTTGGAGACCCCTGAGCTAGGGTAACAAACATCAAAGAACTCTTATATATTTAGAGTCAATATTGCTCAATATGCTAACATATCAAGACTGATAAATCTTAATTTAAACCATGAAAGATTTAATGTTTTAAGATGTCATAAAAATCTGAAATTATTACACTACAAAGATCAACAACATTAGAGAAAACTTACCTAAGACCTGGTATATCTAAAGCATTGGCCAGGCTTGTGAGATTAAAATTAAGTTCCTGAAATTTAATGTTGACAGCATTTTTGTAAAGATTGAAAGTTTTGATTTATTTGTGGCACTTTCCAGCAAACTAAGTAAATTTTTCATATAAAATTGTTTAAAAAATGACTTCAAAAAATATTTCAGAAAAATATCTTTTAAAAAATCAATAAACATGAACACTTAACCAAATTATATATTTGATTAATTTTCCTCTTTAAAAAAGAGATCCTTTTTTTTTTTTTTTTTTTTAAATTTTTTTTATTTAATTTTTTTTTTAAACACATTTTAAATTTAACAATCATATGTATATATTTCACCAAAGCAAGTATGTGCCAATAAACATGACAAATGACCCTCGCTGTGGTCGAGAAATCAATTTATGGTTGGCAAGCAAAGGTGGTGGAATGGGGATGGGGGGTCATCGTGATCAACATGAGTTCATTTTCGCTGTTCCTTCACAGGATAACATGCATTTCGTAGTGTAGTGGTTATTACATCCACATAAAACGCAGAAGGTCCTGGGTTCAAACCCCAGCCGAGACATTAATTTTTAATATGTTCATGTTTGTGTCCATTCTTTTCCACCTTTTATTTCGAGCATGACTTTACAACATTGTTGTAAACATTGGGATAACTTCGGCGACATGCTCTTCGTTGTGCTCAGTGTAATATTTTAAATGTGTATGGTGGCGGGGCACAAATTATCGTGATGTCAGAAATACTTTCCACCAGTATCATCATTTACTTCCGAGAACGTCCCTCGATAGCCCACACGTCTAAACAAAAACGTAGATCGGAAAGAAAAGACCTAAACTGGTGGAAAATATATTAACAATTTTTTTTATATAAGGGGCTGTCCACAAATGACATCATGTGATTTTGGGGTATTGCCCCCCCCACCCCCCTGTAATTTGTTAATTCATGCAATTTTGCATTAACATAAACAAATAGATAGCACCAGCCCAGCGCTCTTTTATTGTTACTTACAACTGCATTTTAATTAATAGGTTGCTTTTCCTGTCTAAAGTATACATTACTGGTAAAGAAACAATAATTAAAGAATTTTTCACATTATGCCATTTTGTTTGTCAGACAGCTTTGAATACCCAAAACAAATATTGCTTTGAAGTTGTGAAGCAAAATTAGTGTTTATAACATAAATTAAACAATGATATTATTAAAGACAAAAGTTTACTTACTGGATTATTCAGGAAGAAGACCAGCAATCCCCCAATAAGAGGCATTTTGTTGATCAATGGCTTGAACACTACTCGTAATGTACCATGAAGCTGCGGACACAATTTTTTAAAACCAAAATTTTTTTTAAAGTGCACTTTCATCTTTCAAACAAAGAGTACCTATGGTGCATCTACAATCCCTTGTAGGAAACAATTAAAAGTTTTTAACCCACTTTAAAAATCAAGGCTACTTCAGTTATTTACCATTAGATCTTTAAGTCCTGCATTTATTCCTTTAATGTTAACTGCAATGTTGCAGTCACTGCTGTAGCTGGGGACAGAATGAATATCATAAGCATTTTTTTTTTTTACATAACTCTTGGATGTTAAGTTACAGGCCTTAACATGTAACACTGGGAGATACTCTTATATTATTAGCTTACGGTTATCACTACTAATGGGATGATTTTTTTAAAACAGGGATCTTCAAACACTTTGGGAATTGAGGGACTGGCTTCTAGGAAATATAAAATTAGATGTGGCCTCCAAGGAAATTACAAACCTTTTTTTTTGAATAAAAAAATATTGCTTTATAATTTTTCTCTACATGAAGTAAATTATGTCTTTAAATTTTTAAGAAGATAAAATTGTATAATTTAACATGCAAATCTGAAATGATGTAATAGCAAGGAAAAGCATAAATGGGTAACTAAGTTTTAATTAGAATCAATAATTTTCACTTATGAGTTTAAGTTTTGGCATCAATGAAACACCAGAGCAATATAAAGCTTTCAATTATTAGAGAAACATGTAAGGAATCTTTATTATTCAACATACTTCAGCTCCAGGTCCATGTAGATTTCATCTCTCTTTAATTGTGAGTACACCTTCACTCCACCAACCCGAGGTGGCTGAATGAAAAGTTATATGTTAATTTAAAAAAAAAAAAAAAACTTTAACAATTACAGATAACATTGAATTGGTACAAAATGTTTAAAAATGAAGTATTTGCATTAAATGTTTCTTTTTATGCTAGCCTAAAATAAAAATAGATATTTTGATAATTCCTTGATATTCATGGGATAATTTTTTGAGTGAAAATAAAAACATTCACATCAACAAAACTAACACAAATATGACTTCTTATCACAAAAAAGAACAAATATCAAATAAATTAATAGGAAAACTTACTATATCTCCAAGATCTATTTTGCTGAATTTGAATGACTGAAAGGCTGCTGGTAAACTTGCACGAATAGAAGGCTCTACACTTTCCCTGAGAATGATTTCCACATACTCGCCAATGTATGGCCACATTTGGCTTAGCATCTATGATTCAAAAAGATAAATCAACTGTTTTCAAAATGGAAATCTAAGAAAGTGTATGATGAAAGCTATGAGACAGAAAAATATTAGCATCTAAAGTATATAATAAAAGCTATGAGACAGAAAAATATTAGCATCTAAAGTATATAATGAAAGCTATGAGACAGGAAAATATTAAGATCTTAGAAAGTAATCAATCAAAGTGTATAAGATTAATGAATTTATTTCCAGAAATTTTGTAAAAAGATCATCTACATAGGGATAATAAAATCTAACTAAGTGGCTATGCTCCTGACACTTCTCTTTGAATTTAAAAGATTGACTATACATTAATGCCATGTAAAAATCTTTTGATATTTAACAGTTTTTCTGTTTAATCAGCACAGTGAAATTTTAAAGCTGGTCATTGTTAATTTGTTTGAGTTAAAAAGACTTTGCAAAAGCCAACTATCTGGTAATTATAATTTTCCGATTTCCCTTTAAAAAAACCTTCTGTCCGGCTTAATCAATTTGAGAACAAATAAGTAAGTGAAATTTTCAATAAAAGACTAAAACCGTTTTTAAAATTACAAAGTTTAAATATCAATTAAGGAAGTTATATTTAAGTCACATGCCGGCTGATAACATTCTGTGTGGCGACTTTTGCATGCGTGCCATGGGTTCGCCATCACTGAATTATTTACACTATGAAAAATTAGTACAAATTACTATACATAAAACATTCATTATTTTACTTTGACAAATATGTTTTGTAATGAAACAATATACAATTTTAACAAATCTTTATAAAATATTTCTTCAACCTTGATAGTAAAATTTATTTTACATATTTTTTTTATATAAGAAAAATTCTCAGCATTGAGAGTTCTTCAAAGGCAATTCTAATCAAGCTCCTTTACAATTTAAATTTTTATTTCCAGCTCTCTAGATGTTATATGGTGTGACAATGTCAGGCAACATCATCATCATCTGTCCCGTTGCTTTTGTTGGGGGGAGCCCATGGACACATCAACAGACAACGATCTCCACATTTGCCCATCTTGAGTGGCGGCCAATAATTCATACAATCTCAACCATATCCATTCCTTTACACTGTCAAGCCAGCTTTTCCGCTGTCGACTTCTCCTCCAGTCCCATTCTATAGTGCCTTGATGGATGATTTTTGTTAGGGTATCATGTCGCTGTACTTGAGCAAACCATGCCATCTTACGTCTTTTAATTATTGTTATAATGGTTTCTTGACAACCCGGAATAGAGTTTATTTTGTCCCAGACATATTCATTGGTCTTGTGTTCTAATTAAGAGATCTGGAGAATTTTCCTCATGCTTGCAGCTTTCAGTGGTGTCCAGTGTCAAAAAAAAAATTCAATGTCAGCTCAATATCTGAATAGTTTTTCCTGCCATGCAAAAGGAATGCTTTAAGACAGCCCAAAAGCTTCACTTAAAGAGTTTAATGTAATCCTAGACTCAGGGTAAGAGCTTGGAAAAGTTGAGTGCAGGGCTCAAACTCACACACAATGAAGTTAACAGAATCATGGAATCAGAGGATGAAAGCCTTAACAGTAACTTTAAGATTAAATATGTGCAAATCATTCCTTGCAATTACTGCACAAGAACATTTGGTATAAAAAATTATATCTTCACTAATCTGTCCATTCATATTAAACTGCCATACTAGCAGATGATACAATGATTTCATTGGTTTTGGTTGATCTTGACTAGAGAACCATTATTATTATATTATAAAGGGATAAAATGGTTTTTAAAATAAATCATACTTAACACTTTCAACTGATCTTTGTGCACTCAATACTAAATTAAAAATCTAGTTTTAAAATACATAATATTATTGACACACAACTTGGAAAATATAATGGCTTTCTAAAATCATAGTTATTTTTTCTTAATTGTTAATATGATCACGCTACATTAACAAAAAGATTACCTTGTTTACCCATTCTGCTCGTTCAACGTCTGGAAAATTCACCTAAAATGTATAAGCATAATTTAAGCAGTCATGTAGCTGACAGTGTTTCAAGAGCTCATTTGTTAATTATAGAGTATGCACTATGTTTAAAGCAGGTGATTTAGCTAAATAAAACATTGTTCTCAGGAGAAAATTAAAATTGGCAGTGAAATAATATATGTGCCAAAACAGCAGGCTTACCCGGCTCTTATTTGAAATCTTAAAGAATGTTCAGAATTATGAAATATTGTTAAATAGGCGTAGGCCTAATTGTTTTTTCTTCCATGGTTTTGTGTTTTTTGTTTTATATCACAAATATTTTAACAATTTTAAAAAATTTTTTTTTTAGATTTACAATGGAGAAACGAAATTTTCACAAGTTGTTGTATGAAGGATATTTAAAGGCATTTCCCAACAAGCGTAAGCAAGACTCTCAAAGAGAGGTAACTGAAATTTGGAATAAATTGAAAAAAGAGGACGATATGCCAACAAAAGTAGATGCGTTATTGAATAGTTATGCCGCCTCAGCACAGAACAATAAGACAACATTAATGAGCTTTTGGGCAGAGTCTATTAAAGAGTGTAGATGTCCTTCCTAAAAAAGCAGCCAAAAATGTAAAAATTGAAAAAGAAATTGTGAAACATCAAACACAAACCATTCAACAAGACCACATAGAAATCAATTTAGAAGCTGGTCCATCCAGTTCTACTTGTGATGTAAAATTTGTAAATTACAAAGCAAAAGTACAAGATGATAGACGGAATCAGATATGCATCTTTTAGAACGATTTGATTGGCTTGCATAAACGAAAGTGGTGTTTTAAGTTCAAATCAGGAAAAGGAACCAAAAGAAAAACAAAATTAACGTTGATGAGCTAAAAAAAAAAACTGAAAAGAAAGAAATATGAACAAGAAAAACAGAATATATACTGAAAAGACACTTTAGCTCAAATTTGTGCTGGAAATCCAGGCTTAAGCAGCAAATTGAAGAGCCGACAGAAAGCTTGTTGACCAACAATTGAAGAAAATCAGCTGCTCCTTTTAAAAACCATTTTTGACATTGCCTTGTATGGGTGTGCTGCTCATTACAAAAGACAGAGTGATACTTATCTAGTGTTAGAAATCTCGATGATTTGACAGAACAATTAAAGATTTAAGCTTTACAAATAAGTGAAGGCACTGTCTATACTCAGCTTTTGCCAAAACGAAGTTTATCATCGGAAGGCAAATGCCATGTAACAACTGTACCAGTGAAGTTAATTCGAGCACAAAATTATTTACACTCAAAACACATTGATGGTAGATTTTGAACAGCTACTTTGAATCACCTAGATGAAGTGGCTTCTTTGTTGGGACCTCAAGATGACAAAGCCAGAGCCCCCAATGTATTGACAGCGGCTAACAAGCAAGCTCCAATTTTAATGCTTGCCTGATCACGACTGGGTAGTAGCATCTAGACATAAACTCATACCATCTGTTTAAGCTGGTGTTGAAATCCAAAGAGAAGATAAGTAAACTGAAGCTGTAACAAATGCAGGCCCAACTTACTTAGCCATCAGATCAGGCAAGCATTACTCATCATCAGCTTATAGCCATGGACTGGACTATGAAAAGCTACTTGAATTGGAAGAGTTTGACATTGTTACAAAGGATCCAAGTGACGAGATGATCAAACCGATTCTTATTATGTCTGTGGATGGTGGACCTGATGAAAATCCAAGGTGACCATCCATCATTTTGTGAAGCAGAACATTGATGTAGCAACAAATGCGCTTGGTGGAAGTGTGTTTAATCGAGTAGAAAGGCAAATGGCTCCTCTTAGTTGAGAACTATCGGGACTAATTTTGCCATATGAACATTTTGGAAGCCACCTTGACACACAAGGACATAGAATTGATGAAGAGTTGTAAAAATTTATCTTTAAATATGCTGGTGAAACATTGTCAGAAATATGGAAGCAAGTAAGCATAGACAATTATTTAACAGTGGCAGAATATATTGTGCCTGAAAAGTCTGAGCTTGAAGTTGCAAATGTAATAATCAAAGATCAAGTTTGGAGCCAAAAACATGTAAGGACAAGTCAGTACTTTCTACAAATAGTCAAATGTTGTTATTTAACTTGTTGCCAACCGATTAGAAGCTCAAACTTTGATATTATTGTTGATTGATTCATCCCCCGCCAATCAATCTGCTAATCTAATGAGGGCCTTAAGCACCAGAAGTATCTGTTATAAACTCACATAGATTTCCATCTCTTTTCTTCAATCAGTCTGTGAAAGTTGAAAACATACTATCTCAATCAGCAGAAGCATTCAAAATTCTTTCATATAATATATATTGTCCATCTATTCAGTTGCTAATGTTTGAACGGATCTGTAAAATCTGTAAAGATAAGCACGTTCAACAGCACCAACACTGTATGCCTGGGCCCAGTCAAATACTACATGCACCCCAAAAGCAAAGAATTTGTCCAATGCAAGTGGCAGCCAAAAGACAGAGAGAGCTCATGGCAATTATTGCTTATGGAGAGATGTTCAGTGCAGAGTGGCTAAATGCAGAAAACGTTGAATTGTCTGGTGTTTCGGTTCTACAAGAAATTATTCAGCCAGAATCTATGCCAATAATATCAATTGAGGAACATTTGAGATCTCCATGGGAAGACATAGAGAGTAGGATATGATATAGGATTTGGATTTGTTTGTAAAAAATATTTAATAATTACATTACAAGTTTAGCTTTTTTATCTCGTTTCTGCTTGAAATTAGAAGAAGTCTTTGTAAATATTTAAATTTTAAAAAAATTTAAAAAATTATCCCTTACAGACCATGAAGGTCCATGGGAGCAAGTGAAGTAGCGTTCACAAGTTTCATTGACCACTAACGAGCATGGGATTGTGTGGTTAACACAATGCCCCGGGGGCCTTGCCAGATCCGCGGTTTTGAACCCGCGACACGGGTTCTTGATGCGGTTCGGTAGTCCAGCTCGCTACAACTTAGATCACCGTGCCCCCAATTTGAAATATGTTTCTTAATGTTCATAATTTAAAGATCTAATTTTTGTAAACCCTATAATCTCTTTTCTGTTTAATGTAAGCCTTTGTACTTATGAATTGGAAATATGTTCATAAGTTAAAAGTTTATGAAACTCTGTTTTTCTAAACATTTTTCTTTTATTCATTGTTGTTGAAACTGTAAATTAGTCTATTTAAAATATTTTTTCTTCCATTTAATTATTATTGTTATTTTATTTATATATATATTTTTGGGATGGGGATGGGGGGTAATCAATCGTCTCTGGAAGTTTGACAAGTCTGTTGACAGTGGGTGCGGGGAAGGTAAAATTAGCCAAACTTTGTTGACATAATTTATGAACAGCCCCCTAGGCCGTCCGATTAGTCTCATCATTATTTGGGGCCGCACAAGTATCTTTCCATATTAATTTTTTATTTTTCTATTACATTTAAGGCCACTAAATTCACTTCGCCTAGGGCCTCCAATTCTCTTAGGCCAGTCTGGCCACTTCCTTCACAGAATTCTCAGGATAACATTGACGTTGAAAATTAATCGCAGAATTCTGGGGATAACCACTCCGATTTATTATAGCTGTATCATAATATGTATTCATTTATAAGGGGAATACAACACTTATTACAGATCATTTAAATATTGGTAAATTATCGTTGTACGGATCAGGCCAAAATACTGTCTTTTTCAGCCGCCATCTTTGGTTGCTATGCAAGTCACAAAGATGGCGGTCGGATCAATAGTCCCAACTGAGGGGAAAATGCTGAAAATGAAATGGGCGGGCAATGGAAGAAAATCACGAAATATACACTTAATAAGATAAGTAAATATCAAGTTATATTCTTCCGTAAAATACCACTTGTCAAACACTTAAATCAGATTCCATTTAGCAAATCACTAATAAATTTGCAAAGCGATGTTTGCGCTACGGTAGCAAATTGGAAAAAGAGGACGCGACCAACTTTCTGGCCGCCATCTTTGATCCGTACAACGATAATTAGCCTAAATATTTATTATGCTTAATAGTAAATTCTCCCTTATTTATCTGATTTTTCACCTAAAAAATGCATTGAACTGCTTACCCATGATGGTAAATCTTCAACTCTAGCCAAAATGACTGCCTTTTCATCAATAGCCAGCTGCTGATATATTGCAAATTTATGCTGTTTTGATTTCGTATGTCTTTCCTTCCAAATGTACACAACCAGGAGAAGCCATAACCAACTAACAGAAAACTTAAAATAACCAACAAGCCAGACTGCAGATACAACACCAGCAAGCTTAAAATATTTTGTCACCGCCGACATTAACAGAGTGTCATCTAAAACGGCCTTGCGAGGGCCCTTCTGACTTGGGCGCTTTCCAGCCATTTTCCAAGAATTCAGTCAATTTTGGGATGTTGAATGAATTACATTTACTATTAATTGATAATTATATCAATGTTAAAAACAAAACACTCATTCTGACGAACAAAAACAATAAAATGAAAATGAAAAAAAAAATCAAAACATCAACAAGAAACACTACATCCGGGTTCCCTTTTTCACCGAGATGAAACTTTAAATGTGTAATAGTCTTTAATAGTAATTAGTAATTAGTAGTAGTAGTATATTTCGAGGTGCTATACTATTTTGTTTAGGTTTAATTTAATGTTTACAATTTACATTAACTCTTAAATTGTTTGTTCGATAAAAAGTCATAATAGAGAAAAAAATTGTACAAAAAGAATAATATAAATAAATGTTATTCAATGATTCAATGTTATCAATTAAAAAAAAAAAAGATATAATAGAAAAAGATTCAAAGCCAAAGCAATCTTTTAAATATTTCAATTCTAAGTTTACCTAGAAATAATTAACATTTATTTTAAAAAAAATAATTAAAAAATAAATAAACACACACACACACACACAAATCAATTATTTCGAATTAATGCTATTTATTAGATCTACAGAGTTACAGAGCGAATTAAGTTTAACTTTTAGTTTAGATTAAGTAATTCTTTTCTTTATAATAATTTCACTCACAAATTAATTAAGGCAGCGCACACAAACTTTTTGAACCACGAAGTGGCCAAGTGTTTAACGATTTTTTTATTTTTACATCTTCAGTTAACATTATGACATTTATGATTTTTATTTTTTATGAAACTATCCATATAACCGGCGATATCTAATATCTTATCTGTTAGTGACTCCCCTTCTATATATAAGATTTTTTTTGCGTCCTACGCTTATCCATGGTTTGTTTCTAGTCCTATGTTCTTATTAGTAAGTAGGAGTTTTAAATGTTGGGATTAATATTAGTACATGAACATTTGGAATCTGCCAGTAAACTTTTGTTTATATGAGACTTTAAAAAATGTAATTGTTAGTCTCATTATTAACATTATTATCTCTCTCTCTCTCTCTCTCTCTCTCTCTCNACACACACACACACACACACACACACACACACACACACACACGCACGCTCGCACGCACGCACGCACACACACACACACACACACACATATATTAGGGCTGTTATTGTTAAATTTAAATTTAATTGTTAACTTTTGAAAAATTACCGAATAATTAATGGATAATTTTGATAAAAACTGAAAATAAGATGTATGAGTATGACGTCATTAAACTGAAAATTTAAAAAAAAATGCTCATAACTTTAGTATTTAATATAAAAAATATAATTTTTTAGGAGATATATTTTAAAAAAGTAAATAATTCAATTTAATTAATGTCAATGAATTCAAATTTTGTTATTGTTAATTGAGTAAAAACAATGTTCATTTTTTAATATCATTTTCCTTATAAAAACTGCTTATTTTGAAACTTACTCTGTAAAAAAATCTAATATTAATAACTTATTATTTATTAATAAATCGAAAAAAAAATATTTTCTTTAATTTTAATCACTATTTTATCGATTAACTTTGTTGCAGTAGACTAGACTGAAATAGATTATCTTGCCAACGCCATTGAAGTCTATATCTTATCTTAAAGGTAGTGAGTATAGCCTCGTCAAAACGACCCAATATGCGGCTGCATACGCGCTCGTTCACTTCTGGTTATTTCTATTCTTAGTAATATTTTTTTTATAAGGTTAAAAATTTCATCGGTAAATTTGTGGCTGTGTGGTCATATTGATAGTACGATAGTACGCTACATCGCAGGTCCGGGGTTCGATTTCTTATTGATGCCTATTTTTTCATTTTTTTTTTCAAACAATACTACATGAATTGATTATGAATAAGATTTTTAAAAAAAAATGGTTTGTTTTGATGTTAGGCTTAGGGATAGACTTTAGAGTTACGTTAAGTGATAGTTATTAGGGTTTGGGTTAGGTTTAGTGATAGTTTTTAGGGTTTGGGTTAGGTTTAGTGATAGTATTTAGGGTTGGGTTAGGTTTAGTGATAGTTTTTAGGGTTTTGGGTTAGGTTTAGTGATAGATTTTAGAGATTGTTTGAATGCACATATAGAATCGGAGGTTCAATGAAAGGCGCAGTGAATACTTGTAACTCTTCAATTTTATAAACATCATTTTATAAACAATGTTACTAAGAATAGCAATAACCGGAAGTGGACGAGCGCGTATGCAGCCGCATATTGGGTCGTTTTGACGAGGCTATACTCACTACCTATCTTAAATCTTATATGTTACAAACGCTCCTTCTGTACAAAAGATTATTGCGTCCTATTTTTATCTATTGTCTGTGTTTATTCCTGTATTCTTATTAGAATTTTAAATGATGACAAACTGTTGGCTTTCCTTTTTCTTTAGGCAACCCATCCACGCCGGAATACCGGACGGGAAGAAAGAAAACTTGTATGTGTTTGTTCTTGCATACGAAATAAGAAAGATGTTTTTATCCTAATGTCTATCTGAGGGTTGTATTAAGTTATCTTTGTATTAAGTTATATTACGTAATTATTCAAGTTACTGGACTATTCAGTGAACTCCTGATCTTTTTCTTGAATGAAATTTCAGGCTTTTATAATACACAATACGTATTAACCGTGTCAATAGATATCTTTGTTTTGTTTTTCTATTTCTTTCACAAGTATCAAAGTATTTATGATGTAACCTCCTCTCCGTTTGGTTCTCTTACGGCAGGAGTTGGCGAATGTTTTGGCCCTTTAATCATATTCATTCGCACCCCAAACATTCGACTTGAGCGAGGATCTGCTCTCCATGGAGAAAATCGTTAAACTCGATGAGTACACAGATTTTTGGCATTTATAACAGCTTGCATCGACTCTCACGTTGATCTGAAGAACCTGCGAGGCATCTGCACAACGGCGCGCCTGCCATGGTTGGTAAGCAAAATGGATTCGTGGCTAGATTTCCCGATATTGTGTTCAAGGATCACGGTAATGACCAGCTCATAAACCAGCACTGTATTATTCACAAGAAAGCGTTGTGTTCTAAATTTGTTGATTTGGATAACATTCTGAATGGTGTGAGAATCGCATTATGTTTTTCATTCGCGCGAATGCTCTTCACCACCGCGAATTAATACAAATTATTGCAACAAATAATTGGTCGACTGACGATATTCTATACCACACCAGCGTTCGTTGGTTATCTCAGGGAGAAAGATCTCGCCCTGTTCTACTACTACGAAGAGAAATACTTGAATTTTATGCCACGAAAAACAAAGACTGCTGTCAGGGGTATGAGAACCACTGCGTTTTAAAGTGGTATTTTTGCCTGGTCACAAGATCGTATTTTGACTGTGAACGAATCTCAATTCACGCGTGAATGTGTTCATGTCCACCCAAGGTCTGTCCAGGGGTCACGGGTATATAACTCGTGAGTCTCGATGGGTGACAGGAGACGTAGGACAGACGCAGTGAGAGAGGACAAGGGGTTAGGCGGCAGAGACCAGTGGCGTGTTGAGAGATCACCGGTGGGTGAACACGAGAAGAGCGGAACTGTTAGAGTTGTGTGTTGACCGGCTTGACTGTACGCCGGGAATATGTTTAACTAACAACTGGAGTTTGACGTTGTGCATCCTTGTCAAGTGTATTAAAGATGTAAATAAAGGTTGTGCTGTTGAAAAAGACTTTGAATTGCATTAATTGTACAACAGTGTTGGTGTGAACTCCGGGAACCTTAAACCCTAGAAAACGATACCCGACANTACCAGTTTAAGTACATGCCCTTCGGCTTATCAACAGCACCGGCGACATTTAACAGAATAATAAGAAAACTCTTCGGTCAAGTAGAAAATGTAGAGACTTATTTTGATGACATATGTGTGCATACAGAGGATTGGGAAAAACATATTAAGACACTACGGCAAGTTTTTGAAATTCTGAAAGAAGCTGGGTTTACAGTAAAACCTAGTAAGTTAGAGTTAGGTAAAACATCCATTACCTTTTTGGGACACAGAGTAGAAGGGGGATTATTAAAACCAGAACATGCCAATGTAGATAAAGTGTTGAAAATAGAGAAACCAACAACTAAGAAACAGGTGAGAAGTTTAGTGGGTCTCATTTCTTATTACAATAAATTTATACCTAACTTTTCAACACTATCAGCACCCTTAACTGACCTTACAAAAAAAGGTCAACCAAATAATATTCGTTGGACAAGTGAATGTCAACAAACATTGGATGCAATCCAAAAATACCTGAGTAGTGAACCTATCTTAATTTTACCCGACATTAAATCAACATTTATAATAAGAACAGACGCGTCCATGAAAGGCATAGGGGCATGCTTATTGCAAACAAGAAACAACACTTTACATCCAGTCAAATTCATAAGTAGAAAATTGATGGATAGGGAAACAAGGTATTCTACTATTGAGAGAGAATGTTTAGCGATAATATGGGCTGTTCAAAAACTTGCATACTATTTATTGGGGTCACGATTTGTTCTACAATGTGACCATCAAGCGCTAAAACATTTAAATACAACAACATTCACAAACTCAAGAATAACAAGGTGGGCATTAATCCTCCAGGAATTTAATTTTGAGGTTCAATACATTAAAGGCGAACAAAACGTGATAGCGGATTGTTTATCTCGACTCAGAGGTTGAGAATGAAAGATGACGGGGTTTTGATCTTGGGTAAGACCCAATTGGAAAAAGAAATACTAATTGAAAATCGACAGGTTGACCATGGGCAGAGTGAAAGGCAAACTGTAGACCAGTTGGTCATGCTAGATGAGGGGACAGAGCAGGGAGGAGATACACAGGGGGAGAGAGTTACGGTGGTGATAGTGGATGAGTGTGGTGAGGGGAAGGCTGCAGGGTGTTCTGCAGAGATGGTAGAAATCAGCAAGGACAGTAATGAAAATCGACAGGTTGACCATGGGCAGAGTGAGAGGCAAACTGTAGATCAGTTGGTAACGATAGATGAGAGAACAGAGCAGGGAGGAGATACACAAGGGGAGAGAGTTACGGTTGTGATAATGGATGAGTGTGTTGTGGGGAAGGCTGCAACGTGTTCTGCAGAGATGGTGGAAATAAGCACCGACAGTGAGGAAAATAAAAGGAATGAGAACCGCTATAAGGGGGTCACGCGGGATTGTGACATGAGCTCAGGGAAAAATTGGGTCGAGTCGATAGAGACAGACAATGTTTGTGAAGGTGGGGCAGATTTTTCTCGTGGCCAAGAATGTCTCACGAAAAAGTGCGGGGAGATTGACTGTGTGGGGAAAGGTCGAAACAGAGATAAATGGACCATGGGTGACCAGACCGTGACCGACAGGAACACGCAAAGGCGTCACCGCCAGTTGGGATTTAGATCGAGGTGCGGAGAGCGTGAAACAGATGGGCTGCGTGCCTGGGCGTTGGGGCTAATGATTTGGACGATAGTTGGGGTCGTCATGAAAGCATTTATAAGTGGGAGCGAGGATGAATGGCTCGCCACAAGCATGAACGGGGAAAAAGGCGAATTTGACACCAGTTGGAGTCTAAATATAGCCATGGGTGTAATGCAGTC
>MUZC01003208.1:316184-327505 GCA_002072015.1 Radix auricularia
ACATTCTAGATACAATACACATAGTAGCTAAATGACATTCTAGATACAATACACATAGTAGCTAAATGACATTCTAGATACAATACACATAGTAGCTAAATGACGTTCTAGATACAGTAGACATATTATTCTTAGTTGTAAAAATCGTTAAAATTTGAAGACATAATACAACTAAATATATATAAATAAATAATAGCTGATAGCTGTTCGTCGGGGAACCATTATTATGTGACTTAAAAATTACTTGTAAGGTGTGAAGACTTTTCGACATATTCACATTCAACCTCAGAAATAAACGGATGTGTAGGCTAAATACCCCTCAAGATTCGGCACTAATGTTAAATATGGACTATCCTAATTTATGCAGCAGTCTTTTCTTGGATTATCATTACATCTGCAGCAGACGACTTAACAGTTTCTTGCTCTTTTCACGAATGTTTACAATGTACAATTTACAAAATGGCAATTGCAATATTTTGACAATCTCTTATGCGTATCTCTCTCTTCCTGCTCCTCACTCTGGCTATCTTTCCCTCTCTCTCTCCCATCTCTTCACACTCATTCCCTGTGTCCTCCCCCTCACGCCCTCACTTTGCCCTTATCTCTCACCCTCCCTACTTCTCTCTCCCTCTTCTCTCCCTCCCTCTCACCCATCTCACACCATCTCTTTCTCCTCCTCTGCCTCTCTACCCCCCCTCTCTCCCTCACTCTTCTAGCTTGTCTTGATAAGCTCGAGTGGATATTGCTGCGTCTATTTCTTCCCATGGGTTTTGGCAATTTGTTTTCTTTTACGTTCACTTTCACCATGTCTGCAATTAAAGGCCACCGAATTTCAATACAATAGCCATAAATTTTCTTCTTTAAAATTCCCAGCGTCTACTTAATAATAACACAAACTTAAAAATGCTTTTTATTGCTTGCATTACACACAAAAATATCCAGGTTTTACTATATCAGTTTACAGCTGGGTGCTCTATCCAGTATTAAATGTCCAGGTTCTCTTCCCATTACAATTGGTCGATATTGACCCTGAGATATATTACTATAGACAGTGCTACCTCGGGGTGGGGTGGCGGGGTGGAAGAGAAGTATGTGGGAGGGTAAACAATCCAATTCTGGTGTTCAGTGCTATAAGTGAGTAACTAATATAAATCAGCGTGGCTATAACGATATGTGTTTTTGACGTGACAAGACCCATAACTTGTAACACATGACTGTGTCAGGTTGTGTTTTTGACATGCCAAGAACCATAACTTGTAACATTGTAACACATGCTGGTGTCAGGATGTTTTTTGACGTGACAAACCCATAACTTGTAACACGCGACTGTGTCAGGTTACACATCCAAATTCTATCTAATCATATCTATACTATACGTTATTTTTGTTGATAATACATAATGTACGTAAATTCTTTTTTTTTATTTTTTTATATGTTTGGGAACATTTTATGCATGAGTGGTCAAATTATTGTGGTCAGACAGACTCACGTGGTCAGACAGACTCATGTGGTCAGACAGACTCATGTGGTCTGAAAAACTTGTATTGTCAGAAAGACCCATATGGTCAGATAAACTCGGTTGGTCAGTTAGACTGTCGCTTGTGTTCAGTGGTCAGACATGCGTGTGGTTTACATGTTTTACGGAAACCTTTAACTTAAAAAAATAATAATGAGCCAATTTCAATCAGACACGTCACTGTCTCCCGGGGTGGTAGCTCATGATGTAAAATAACGAAAACACACAGAGTTTTACATATTGGTGATACCCCCTATGATGGTGTCACACGGTGCGGTCAGAACCCCCTGCACCCCCAAGTGTCGCCTCTGATTTCAATTAAAGTTTCCAGTCATCAACATAGTGCCGGGTCACCTCAGAGACGCACATTCGTGGTCCTCAGTACAAAATAAGGCTTCCTGTCACATGGGAACGCATGCTACTGAAATTGGAGACGGCCCAGATTAAGGCTGCTGACATAAAGTCCTGTCACGTGACCGAAGCGCCTGAGATTCCAAAGCCTAATGGCTCCATTAAGCCCCTCATCGCGCCTACGATCAAGTTCCTCAAAACCTCGGTGGCATTCAAGGGTGTCGACATCCTACGGCTCGTGAATCTCAGTCGGTGCTGGTGATCCCCCTTTAGTTATGGAAACCTTATCTCCGCGAGGTAAACTTAACCTAGATTAAAAGTGACAATAGAATCGGGGAGACGCTCAGTGTATGAGGATACATAGGAAATAGTTATATTATACTTTTAAAAATTATATTTCATCTGACGGACCTGGTTTTCTTTTTGTATGTTTGACTAGCTGATTTTAAAGATTCCATTCTTTCATTTTATATCACGATGAATGTGTGTTGAAAACCCATAAAAAAATATAAATAAAAGATTTCACATAAAACTATTTTAGAACAAGTGATATTAACTTTAATTAGTATTTAAACACAATTTCCAACAAAGAATTCCCAATTTTGTATTCAAGGGAAATCATTCTAGATTATATTAAAAGTAATTTCAAATCAGTAATTCTGAAAGTAAACACAATATGACGTCATATCTCATCACGCTCCATCACACAAGGAATGCGTCAATATTATGCACACTGCGCAATAGTCTTAGCTTTCAAAGAGAGTGAAAACCACGTTAACTCTCATTCTAGATTACGATAAAAGTAATTTCAAATCAATAATTTTGAAAACATACAAAACTATTGCTATCTGCAAATTAGTGCTAAAATTACGGAGTCGAACGAAAACAGATTTTTTAAAAATTCCTCCTCCAACATTTTCTAAATATTATTAGCTATCGTTTGGCGTTTATTTCAACCCGAAAGATGTCATAAATAAAATAGTAAATATCCCTTACAGACCATGAAGGTCTATGGGAGCAAGTGAAGTAGCGTTCACAAGTATCATTGACCACTAACGAGCATGGGATTGTGTGGTTAGCACAATGCCCCGAGGGCCTTGCCAGATCCGCGGTTCGAACTCGCGACGTGGGTTCTTGCAGTGGTTTGGTAGTCCAGCTCGCTACAACTTAGACCACCGCGCCCCCTGAAAGATGTTATAGTTGGCGAGAAATTGACATAATACTGATAATTTTAGTTGTTTTTGGATTTTCTGGGAAATCCATTAAACATTTTCGGTATTTTTTGGCCCTTGTACATCCATGATACCTCCTTAACATGTTTGCAAAGACCGGAACTCATTTTCTGGTATGGTTCAGGAGGAGTTGCAGGATCAAGCTCGAAAACAGGCTGCACAGACATTTCAAATATATAAGCGAAATCTTTCCAGGGAAATTGCGTTAAAAATCCAAAAATATATATGTGTTTATAACTTTCCAAAGCACCGATACGATACATGAAACTGTTAGCATCAATCAATAAGATACATGCAACTGTTAGCACCAACCAATAAGATACATGAAACTGTTAGCATCAATCAATAAGATACATGCAACTGTTAGCACCAACCAATAAGATACATGCAACTGTTAGTACCAACCAATAAGACACATGAATATGTTAGCACCAACCAAAAAGATACATGCAACTGTTAGCACCAACCAATAAGACACATGAAACTGTAACAGGAAACTAGTAGGACCAATAAGACACATGCAATTGTTAGCACCAATAAGAATTAAGACACATGAAACTTTTAGCACCAAGTCGGTGCATCAAACTATTGGTATCAATACGATAAATGAAATTTTTAACAGCCCATGTATGTTTCAAATAATGACCTGAAAAAAGATAATTAATGTTCAGATAAAGGTAAACACGCGTTGCAGGTAAATCTAGGTTGAAGTTCTTGGTGTGTGTGTGTGGGGGGGGGGGGAATATTTTAAGGACAACCGAACGACCGAGTCAGGTAGAAGCTTTAGT
Source organism: Radix auricularia (assembly GCA_002072015.1). Classification (NCBI taxonomy): domain Eukaryota; kingdom Metazoa; phylum Mollusca; class Gastropoda; family Lymnaeidae; genus Radix; species Radix auricularia. Next base: position 320,072 of record MUZC01003208.1, read on the forward strand.
CTGACTGTGATAAGAACTGGCTGGTACGTGACGTCAGTACAAAGTGGAAGTCAGTTTGGGGGGGGGGGAGTCAGTGAGGTCAGAAAAAGTAGGTGATGGCTGACAGAGTTTGAACCACACCTATCTTTTAAGTCTACTTTACAACGTCAATCATCATCTCAAACTTCGATTTCTCCATCGCGATAAATGATACGCAAAGTGTCAGGGCTTCGTGACTTTGGCAAACGGCATGGCGAAGGGCAAGGAAAACCCAATGTCAAATTTTTGATTCATCATTAAATCCATTTAAATACCCTTTTTATGTTATCCTTCATTCCGACATGTGCTAAAGCACACACCCCCTTTTTTTAAATTTACCCGGATCCTTATCCGTTTTTCAAATCTCAGTTTTACTACCCGTGGTTTCGTGCGGCATGTACATGTATATTCATTTTTTCGACTGCCCATGTGTACTTAAAAGCATGTTGGTATCTTTACATGTCAATATTTTACGGATGAAACGCATCGCTGATCCGCGTGTCCGCAGAAAGAAGTCGTATCCAATGACCGTAAACAGCAAGGGTTCACGGGAAATCGTCGGTAAGTTCGACCGTCTGGGTGGGTTGTACTTTAAACAGTCCAACAAGCCCCCCCCCCAACCACATTGTTTGTATTTTCTATTATTCGCCTTAGTCTTTATTAACATTGAAAGGTCTATATAGTCAGAAAAACGGAAGGGAAAAAAGATGATGGCGTTGACTCCTGCTCCTCTCCTCCTCTCACTTTTTTCTGGCTCGTCTCTCTTCCCTCCTAGCTGTGAGGGTGGCTTCTCCAGCTTGGGTGTCCTCGCCTTCTTTATATTTATACATAAGTAAAGGGGATTTATTTAGTGATAAGTAGATAATACCTTATAACATTAAAAAGTTTAGAATTTGAGGGGACATTTATTTGATAGTTTTTTCCCCAAATAGCCAAAGTTTGTACTGAAAAGAGTTTCTTATCGATGTTTATCGGGCACGAGTAACCACACATAAGATATCAAACACTGGTTTGAAAACACAATGCAAATATCACTTTTCGTTCTTTGAATATCAGAGGAAAGTCACTCTTGACGGCTGTTGTTGTAAGGGAATAAAATTTCACCTCAATAGGAGATTGGAGGGGTGGGGTAGAAGGGGTGTCAAAGTTGAAGTCCACGTTTCAACAACAAACAAGAAAAACTGTAACAACAAACAAAACTGTAACAACAAACAAAACTGTAGCAACAAACAAACTGTAACAAATCTTTCAAACAAAACCAAACATAAAACATGATACAAGTAATCAAAAAAGTGTTATGTATTTTTTCTTGCAGTAGAATGTCTCATTTCAAACGTTTTGAGGCCATCTAATACCCGTCACCCCCACACACACACAAGAAAACAAGTAACTATATACAGGTAACCCCAAATTACCATCACCGGTTAAATAGGTAAGTGCTATCCTCTTGGTTTCAAGTAATATCATTCCCCACTAACACATCGTCTCCCAAACGTTTGTTTGATCAGTTTTCTTCCTCTATGGGGGAGCCGGGGGTCCTGTGAGGGAGTTTATTCTATTAAATCTAGGCCAAGTCGTTATGGTTTTAAATACGAAAAAAGGTTCAATATTTATAAAGAGATTTAAAAAAGTGATTCACTGTTATAGTTAATGTTATACGTTTATTGTATCACAAGCAGTGGCGTCGCTAGGGGGTGCGGAGGGGGCGGGCCGCCCCGGGTGACACCATCAGGGGGGTGACACCAGACCGTAAAATTATATATATTCCCGTTATTTGGCACTGGAGAACTCGGAGGATTTCTATGGGTTAAATCATGAGGGGGTGACACCATGAGCTACCGCCCCGGGTGACACCATGAGCTACCGCCCCGAGTGACACCAACCCTAGTGACGCCTCTGATCACAAGGCAAATACGTAGCGCGACACTAAAATTCAGCCGTTAAGTTTTATGCGTAGAGACCCGTACCTATAAAACCACAAACTACTAAGGTTTGGGGTGTGAGCAATTTAGCCTACTTTTCTTGTATGTCTTTACTTTCATTCTTTGTTGTTGTGGTGACTGTCTGGGATCGAGGTCGATTGAAACATGTTGCAAACCTTGGTATTAATATCTGGCTAAGTCAATAGAGACATCGGTCCTTCCTTTCGGTACTCTATTTATCATGATACCGGGGGGTTCAACGGAGATTTATGACCACAAAGGTCAACTCGAGTCTCTTTTAGGATATGATAAATAACAAGTAAACATAATACGCCAAAGTCAAGTGATGATTTAATGGTGCATTTTATTTCCCAAGTTTTCACGTTGGTGACACAATGTTTTCAGCCATAAATCATCTCTGTTCATAGTTTTACCGATGTAAGGGTTGGGAAATTTGGGTTTAAACTAACCGATCTTAAGACATATGGGCGAAAACATTAGTTATTTCAATGAAAAAAATGTCATGCAATTCTAGACATAATTTTCTCATCTGTTTGATGATATTTTTAATCAAAAAGTTTCCTCGTATATATTCTAAACGGGTTTTTTTTTTCGATAGTCCTTGATTTATTAGTTCTTCGTGGATTGGAAGGACATGCACGGAATCGAGCATTTCAATCATAGCAGCTAGAAATTAAGGATGAAATGAATCTTTGAAAAAATTCACGTGTCTGTCTATCCGTTAGATGATATGGAATAAGGGGCCGTTCATAAATGACGTCACGTGATTTTTGCCGATTTTTAACCCCCTCCCCCTCGTCACAATATATATACGTCACAAAGCTTTGACCCCCCCCCCCCCCCAAGAACCTCTTTTCTAAGTGAAAACAAGCATATTTCAAAACTCATTTTTTGACATTTGAATAGGTATATAGTGTAATATCGTAACTAGGGGTGTACCGGATTCAAATTTTTAAAATCCGTCCGGAGCCGGATTCGAAAAGATGTCTGAAGTGAAATCCGACCGGAGCCGGGTCGGATTTGTAAGAATGGCCGGATTTCGGATTTGCGGAGCCATTATATAAATATATATTATGACTCTGGCCAGCCGTAAGTATGAAGTGCAATGTCGTGAGCAAAGTTACACACCAGCCATTTTTTTAGTACAATACTACATAATTTGCTGCGCGGTTATTCTAAACATCTGCGCATCGTAGGCCAGAGAACTCCGCGGCCGTGCAACCATGCAGATTAAAGGAAACAATTGATAATCTTTACATACTGACAACTTTGTACGTCTTCAGATTTTATGCTACGTCTACATAAGAAACACACGGGAATGGGCGCGAGTTTGTTAAATTTTTTCAGCAAGGCGCGTCAACACATGTGGGCGGGTGGTAACAGTTAATACATAACAAACCATTTACAAACCAAATCTTTAACTTAAAATTTTTTAAATCAAGCCCAAATTATTTAAAACAACTAAAAAAATACCCCCCCCCCCCTTTACAACCTTTCATATATTTTTTCGCATTAGATTACAGTAAAGTATCTTTGAACAACTAATATTTACTATTCAAAACATTTAGACCAGGCTAGTAACACGGTCGCGAAAAGAGTGGAGAAGGGGGGGGCGTAGTTTTATTTTTTAAAAATTGGCTCGTTTCAACTGCTAACTACGTAAATATTATCGGCATATTTCAAACACCCGTAAACGTCCTGTCTTTAATTCATTCAAAGAACCAAGACCTTTTTATGTTTTATTTTTTATTCCATGTTCAGAGGGAAAAGTTGTATCAAAATACCTTGTAGTTTGTCAAAACGTTGACAGATGACACGCGTGAAGCTATTGAAAACGTCAGCAAATAAATTGCAAGCAATTAATTTAAGAGGAAATTTATTTAATGAAGCGCTTTTTTTGTTGTTGTTGTTGATGTGACGTCACATTTCTTTAACCCTCTTCCTCCCATCGTCACACATCGTCACAAATTTTAACCGCCTCGTCGGCCCCTAATCAAAGCTCACAGCTCTTGTCAGAATAAACCCACTCAAATTTCTTTCTATAACTTTTCCTTTTTATGTTGATTTGTATTCGACAATCGACACGCCTGAATTCTTCTGAAGAAGAAATACCGCTGTGGTGCGATAAAAGTTGGAACAGTATAAAGAAATAAATCAAAATTATATCTGCTTCCCGTCTTTACAAAATTAGTTTGTCATTGTAAATTTAAAATATCAAAGACTCAAAAAAAAATAAAAAAATAAATAAATAAATAAATAAATTTGGACACTTTCTTTGGAATAGGACATTAAAAAAATCCTATTCGTGAATGAATTGATTGTAGTACTGACTTACTAATTGATTGTAGTACTGACTTACTAATTGATTGTAGTACTGAATTACTAATTGATTGTAGTACTGACTTACTAATTGATTGTAGTGCTGACTTACTAATTGATTGTAGTACTGAATTACTAATTGATTGTAGTACTGACTTACTAATTGATTGTAGTACTGAATTACTAATTGATTGTAGTACTGACTTACTAAATGATTGTAGTACTGACTTACTAAATGATTGTAGTACTGACTTACTAATTGATTGTAGTACTGACTTACTAAATGATTGTAGTACTGACTTACTAATTGATTGTAGTACTGACTTACTAATTGATTGTAGTACTGAATTACTAATTGTTTGTAATTGTAGTACTGACTTACTAATTGTTTGTAATTGTAGTACTGACTTACTAATTGTTTGTAATTGTAGTACTGACTTACTAATTGTTTTTAATTGTAGTACTGCCTTACTAATTGATTGTATTACTGAATTAATAATTGATTGTAGTACTGACTTACTAATTGTTTGTAATTGTAGTACTGACTTATTAACAGGCAGCGATGAAAAATATCTGGACTTTTCTTAGAAATATATTTCTCACAATTTGATTGCTATAATTCCGAGGTTCTCATGAACGTTTCAATGTAACTATTTTTGGGAAAATTCTAAACGTTGTGAACTATACTTAAATTGTGTTTTTCACCCTGTTTCTATTTACTTGGTTGTTTCATTAACTGTGTTCAGTGAATGGAAAGTTTTAGTCCAACAGATAAATGTATATATGTAAGCTCTGAGCAGTATTAGTTCTAAAAAGTGCTATTGAGTGCTGTACTGTATTTTTCTCCACATGACTGATCATTAGATAGCGTCTGGTCTCAGCTAGTTTTGCCCGCATAAGAAATACACTTGTAATAAAGACCCCTATTCACTACTCAGCTGCTGCGCTGGTTCAGCCAAGTAACCCCGTTAAAAACCCTTTAGAACTGCGGTTCTTACACATTGCCGAAATTATATATAAAGTAGATGCCCGCGGCGTATCATCCGCCGCAGATTTGCTCATTGATATTGCAAAGAAAGTTGGGGGGGGGGGGGTGAACAGACACAAACTACATCACGATGAAATTAGAACAACGTCAATGAACCTCGGATGCGGGGATAACTGCGACGCATTGTTGATCTGGAAACATGTGCACTGTTGTTAGCCACTTGCCACCCCGCACAACCCTAGCTTGCCAACCATAAACTAATTGGCATAACCTGACAAAGGTCATTCGTCAAGCTTATTTCCACTAGTCTTGTGCTTGTTATGGTGATCTTTTCGATAGTGGGAAATGAACGGGCACAAAACCAACCATTAAAAAAATAAATAAAAACGTAATGTCTTAGCTGGGGAATGAACCTAAGACCTCCGATTGTTAGGCGAATGTTATAACCATTACACTAAGAAATACACGTTATTTTGTTGTTCTAAAAGAACGCAGTAATTGATTTCAATTCAACGAAATTTTGAATGTTTACTACCTTTTATTGCAATATGATTGGTCGGTGGGGTCAGAGGTCAGACAGCTTGCTACTTCTTGGACCATGTAGAGAATTATTTATATAGATATAAAAGTATGCCATGTGTGCAATTCATATCGGCAGGCACTATTCACACAACTGTGGGAATAATGTAAACGTTATTCACACAGCCAAAAAATGTGACAGTTATACTGACTTTAAATTAAAAGCATACTGATACTAATCAATAGGTCGTTCGGCAAACAGCTATTAATATTGAATCATAAATAGGCTTATTATATAACCAAAAGCCTAAATATGAACATCATTAATCATTATGATAATAATGTCGATCTTAATGGTAGTAGTTTTAATAAAAAAATTAATGTTACTTGTCTTAGTGTTGTTAACCTTTAGAGAAAAAAATATTCCATTACACGTATAAAGTTACTAGCAATTTACCCGCGCTTTGCTGCGGGAAGTTGGAGAATTAGTGATGAGTGAGTGAGTGATATTTGGGCCCCAACAAATTCAAAAAGTTTTATGCTTCTACCTACATGGGGAATGGGAGAATGAGTAATTTTTGTTTACTTTTTATATATTTACTATAGGAAAAAAATACATTTGGGCCCCCTGGCCCAAAGTTAGAAATATTTTAAATAATTGTTCACCTCGTAGAAGTGTATTTAATAAACCCCCAAAGTTTCATGTGTTTGCCTATTCGGAAAATAGGAGAATTAGTGTTTTTCAATTTTTATACAACACATATAAGGAAAAAGCACGTTTTTGGGCCGTGTCCCTCATAATTGTGCATTTAAAAATTCTTTTACGCCAATTTTCGTCGTGAGAGGGTACCCAATAACTTCCAAAAGTTTTATGTTTTTACCTACACGATGAATGTGGAATTTCTGATGAGTCAGTTTTTAATATAAGAAAAAATTACATTTGGGTCCTCAGCCCCCTATGAGTTGAAATTTACCATTCTCTTTCGCCAACTTTGATCGGGAGATTGTATTCAACAACTTTCCAAAGTTTCATACTTCTACCTACATGGGGAAAGGGAGAATTAGTGATGTTCAGTTTTTATTTAGTTTATATTAGGGAAAAACTACATTTGGGCCCCCCCGGCTCCCAGTAAGGGGTATTTTAAATATTTTTCACCTGCTACCATCGTGAAAGTATAATTATCAATTCCCCTACGTTTCATGAGTCTACCTCATCAGGAATTAGGAGAATTAGTGATTTTCAATTTTTATATAGCTCATATAAGGAAAAAAAGGTTTTTGGGGCCCCGGCCCCCATTATTTGGAAATTTAACATTCTCTTTTGCCAATCGTCGGAAGCATGTTATCAAAAAAAATTACAAAGTTTCATGCTTCTACCTATACGGGAAATAGGAGAATTAATGATTTGCAATTTGTAAATAGCTCCTAAAAGAAAAAAAAACTTTTTTGGGGGCCCGGCCCCCATGAGTGTGAATTTCAAAATTCTTTTTCACCAATTTTCGTCATGAGAGAGTACCCAACAATGTCCCAAAGTTTCATGCTCCTACCTACACGGGAAATAGGAAAATTGGTGATTTTCAATTTTTATAGAGCCACTATAAGGAAAAAAATGTTTTTGGCCCCCCGGCCCCACATGAGCGACATTTT
>MUZC01003208.1:327536-338566 GCA_002072015.1 Radix auricularia
AAAATTATTTTTAGCCAATTTTTGTCGTGATAGGGTACCCAACAACTTCCCAAAATTTCATGCTCCTACCTACACGTAAAATAGGAGAATTAGTGATGAGTCGGTTTATAATATAAGAAAAACTATATTTGGGCCTCACGGCCCCCCCATGAGAGGGAGTTTAAAACATTTTTTTATCAATTGTCGTCGGGAGCGTGTACTCAAAAAATTCCCTAAGTTTCATGCCTCTACCTATACGGGAAATATGAAATCAGTGATTTTCAATTTTTAAATAGCTCATATAAGGGAAAAAAACGTTTTGGGGACCCCGGCCCCCATGAGTGAGAAATTTAACTATTTTTTTCCAATTATTGTCGAGAGCACGTACTCAACAAATTTCAAAAGTTTCATGCTTCTACCTACACGGGAAATAGGAAAATTTGTGATATTATTTGTTTTAGAGCCCATATAGGAAAAAAATGTTTTTGGGCCCCCGGCCCCACATAAGCGAGATTTGTAAAATTCATTTTAACCAATTTTCGTCGTGAGAGGGTACCCAACAACTTTTCAAAATTTCATGCTCTTTCCTACACGGGAAGTTGGAGAATTAGTGATCAGTCGGTTTTTAATTTAAGAAAAGCTATATATGGGCTCCCGGTCCCCCATGAGAAGGAATTGTAACATTAATTTTTGCCAGTTTTTGTTGGGAGCATGTACTCAAAAAATTAACCAAAGTTTCATGCTTCTACCTATACGGGAAATAGGAGTATTAGTGATTTTCAATTTTTATAAAGCTCATAGAAGGAAAAAAAACGTTTTTGGGGCCCCGGCCCCCATGAGTGGGAAAATTATTACCTGAGGCCCACAATCTTTTTTTTGTGTGTTTTTTGTTTGTTTTGTTTTTTGTTGTTGTTCTTTTTGTGTGAGCTCTATAAAAATTAGCTTAGTGAAAATGAATGGTTCTTGACCAAAAGTAATAAATAAAAACTTGATAGCCCATATTAAAATACGGTAGACCACAAAAATCCTAATGTTCATTCTTTGTAAGGTCGAAATATATTTTTTTTCCATATATTTTAAAGATCTAACTCCATATTCAATTGTACAGGAATTTGAGAAATATAGAAATATAAATACATTGATTCAGTATGAAACTCAATAAAATAAACAGGTGTTTCGAACGTAACATCTTGGAAATGTGAGCAACATAAGCGTTAGCTCCTGGGTAAAGTAATTTAGTTTTGACCAAACATCGTAAATAAGAACTTGATAGATTATAATGCAATAGTATAGGCCATAGAAGAGCTAATGTTCATTCTTTAAAGGCCGGGGGCCCCAAACACCTATTTCCTAAATATCTCAGGTTGTATTCCCCATTCAATTTTTAACGATCTTGAGAAGAATAGAGAAATATATCCATTACCAAATTGATTGAAATGAAAAGTTGTTTCGAACTTAAATAAATTCACGTATCGAATGGGCTCGGGGGTCACTTAATGTCACCTCTTGTTTTCTGTCGATCTCTCTCTCTCTTTCTCTCTCTCTCTCTCTCTCTCTCTCTCTCTCTCTCTCCCTCTCTCTATTTATCTATACTAATAAAAGACAAAGCCCTCACTGACTGACTCATCCCAAATTCTCACTTCCGGTGTAGGTAGAAACATGAAACTTTGGGAAGTCTTTGAGTACACTCTCAGGAGAGAAATAATTCTAAAATAACCAGTCCCAGGAGACCGAGTGTCCAAAATAAAAGTTTTCCTTAATGAGTTATATGTAAAAACTGATCCGACACTAATTCTCCAGCTTCCCATGTATGGTGACGTATAAAACCTTTGGAAGTTGTTGAGTACCCCCTCGCGATAGTAACAGGTGGAAACCAAATAAAATTATTACTCACTGGGCCCCGGGGCCTAAATTTAGTTTTTTTTATATGTGCTATATAAAAACAGACACTTATTATTCCATTAAATAGCTATCGCTATTAACCTTTGGGAAGATGCAAAGATCTCTTTCTCAAGATGCTTTTAAAAATGCAACTTATAGGATTCTGGGGGCCTACACGTTTAAGATTTCATTTCACAGGGCCTTTAAGTATTCCATTATAATGAGATCGTTGCGACGGGTCAGCTAATGTTGGAAAAAAAAACACAAGAAAATAACAACAGGTGTCAGTGGGGGGGGGGGAGAAGGAATGCCCGATCTCTCTTAATGGATTTTAAAATCTGTTAACGGAAAAACAACAACAACAACAACAAAGCGTTGGAAAGAAAATTCAAAGCGTCATGGTGTTACGTAGTAAATCAGTGAATATCAGCAGTCACAAGAAAGAGGTTTCTGAGGCAACTGTGTGTTATCGTAAGTGATGATTATCAATAACAAAATCTTAAGTGAAAACCCAATGTACCTATAATTTTCGATTATTGAGATTAGGTTACGCTAGGATCAATTAAAATAGCCGCAACCAACTGACACATAAAGCATGAACAGTTTTGAAATGAGTTATCATACACAGTTAGGCCCCAAGTGGAATTCGTAAAGCAGGGGTCGGCGAACAGCGGTAAAATACCCCATTTGGGGGTAAAAACGGAATTCCTGCAGACTCATTGAGGACATATAAAATCCGCTAGGTATACATTATTCGAAATCCATCATGTGTACGTGTATGCTTCAAATATACGTTAAGCCCACTACTGACCCAGTTCCTTCCAGAAAACGCATTTTATAAATCCTAGTAAATTCTTTGCTATTCAGCTTAAATGCAACCTCGTAGAGCAGGGGTCGGGAAACCGGCACGGGTTCATAACAGCGACTGTCTAAACAGCGACTGTCAAAACAGTGACTTCAAAACAGCGACTGTGTCAAAACAGCGACCGTCATAATAGTGACTTCAAAACAGCGACTGTATCAAAACAGCGACTGTATCAAAACAGCGACTGTATCAAAACAGCGACTTCACCGCAAAGCTATTCTGGTTCAACCGTAAACCTAACACAGTGGTTCTAAACTTCTTTGACACATATACCCCTTTTCATTGTCTAAACTGTGGTTTGAACACGAATGATATATGCAGTTAGTTTTCTCTCGTTATCTAGCAATCAGTGAAATGATGACGTTTGTATGTGGCTTGGTACTTCAGATTTAGTCAATCATCAATAGCTTGTTGTTTGCGAGCATGCATAGAAAGGACCACAATTATCATGTTTGTTTTTAAATATTTTTTTTCCAGTGGTTTTACGCTTTTCATCGTAAACTCAATATTAATTGATGAAATAAAAAACAAAACAATTTGTTATTAAGGTGTTGACATGAATGGCGAACCTCGCAGGCACTGAAACCACCACAAACCTGCGCCCTATCATTTACTTCTCTTTCTTGTGTAGACCTACCTAGCATAAAAACTGAATTGTAATAAGATTTACAAAGTTGTCAGTAAATAGAGTTAATACATTAAATAGTTACTAACACCGCATAGCGGACAATATCGCTCAAGCCGCTGGGTCCGTATGACCTGACACTATGTATGCACTCTTTAAAACACCAACATTTATTTATACACATCTCCAGTTGATTGTATTTAATTTTTATATTGTCCCTTCTCTACAAAAAAAAAATAAAAAAAAAATATCACAAGCAAAAGAAAAAAGTCGCTGTTTTGATACAGTCGCTGTTTTAATGCAGTCGCTATTTTGACGGTCGCTGTTTTGACCGTCGCTGTTTTGACAGTCGCTGTTTTGACGGTCGCTGTTTTGACAGTCGCTGTTTTGCCCGGATGCGCGGGAAACCATGGCTCGCGATCCAGATGTGGCTTCATAGATGGCTCCATCTGGCTCTTAGACAAATGTTCGATTATTTCTTTTATCTTAGCTTATCTAGCTTGTTGGTCCCACAGCAGAGGGTCTACAGCGTTTTTAATTCTGTTAATTAGCACACGGTTGAAAACCTTTCCTGGGATGGTCCCTCTGTAATTCGAGCAGGAGATAAATCCCCCTTCTATTTGATCTTGATTAGGTATCCCTCTTTCCAATCGGAAGGAATTTGCTCCTCTTCCCATATCTTCATAAACAGAGGGTGTAGAATTTCCACACTGGTTTTTAAGTCCGCCTTCGGTCCCTCTGCTGGGATTTCATCAGGTCCAGCAGCCTTTCCATTTCTGAGTTGTTTAATGGCCCTGCTAATCTCTTCTTTGGTGGGACTATTACAGTCAATTAGCAGGTCATCATCAGCTGGTTGGATATCTGTAGACTCTTTGGTTTTGGCCTGTTTAAGAGCTCTTCAAAGTGCTCCTTCCATCTCCCTCTCTGATGCACATCACTTGCTATGTTGTTATCCATTTTATCTTTCGCTTGTCCCTCTACCTCGCTAAATTTCCCATGCAGAATTTTAATGGTATCAAACAATTCTCTAATGTTCCCCTGATGAGCTGCATCTTCTGCTTCTTTAGCAAGTTTATAAAAAAAAACTCGTTCTTGTCCCCCTTGATGCTTCTCTTAACTTCTATAGTTGACTCTGCATACTCTTTCTGGGACTTGCATTTCTGCGCTCGTGTGCGGCTGTTATTTATTTCAGTTTTCCTCTTTTTATTTCTTCTATTTTACTCAATGTACCTGCTGTTATCCATTCTTTATGTGCCCGTTTCCTGTTTCCTAGCACTTCTTGTCATGTTGACATGATGCTTTCTTCACGCTTTGCCACTTTCCATCGGTGGTCTTGTCTTCGAGCATTTCGCGTAGGGCTTGGAACCTATTGGATAGTGAGATCTTGAATTCTTCCTTTTTGGCTTCAGGAGGGAGGTATTATACCGAGACCTATATGTTTGTTACTCAGTATAATGCCTCTTTAGCTTTAATTTTATCCTGGCCACAAGAAGATGGTGATCTCAGGCAACATCAGCTCCCATTTTTACTTGTACGTCTTGGAGAGATTGCCTGAATTTTTTTTACAAATGCATACATGGTCTATTTGGTTCATCGTTCCCATGTCCGGTGAGACCCATGTACCTTTATGTATTCTCTTGAGCTGGAAAATACTCCCGCTATGACCAGGTCTGCTGTGGCATTTAGGTCAGCAAACCTCTAACCATTGTCGTTTATCTCGCCTATCCCTTGTTGTCCCCTAACCTCTTCATACCCTATGTTGTTATTGCCGATCTTGGCATTGAAGTCTCCCATGAGGATGACGATGTACCTCTATGGACTATGGTCATCACTCTATTGTAGAATTCTTCGTTGTCTCTTTCATCGCTTTCATTAGTTGGTGCGTAGCATTGGATGACATATAGGTTGATGCTACGTTTCTTTGTCCGAAAGGTTGTTAAAAGAATTTTAGGTAAATGGGCCTCCCATCCAATGAGTGCTCCTTGTGCTGCCTTTGATAGCATCATGGCAACACCCAGGGTATGTGGGGCATCCCCTTCTTTGCGTCCCGAAAATATCACCATTTCTCCTGAGATTAATCTCTTCTGTCCCTATCCAGTCCATCTTGCTTCACTGATTACGAGAATGTTGAGCTTATATCTCCTAATCTCGGCGGCTATTTGTGCAGCTTTACCAGCTTCATACATCATGCAAACATTCCAAGCTCCGATGGCAGTGGTGGTCCTGGTAGAGATGATAGTTGTCGGCCTAACAGCTACCAGAATTTGGCTTTCACTATTAAGCGTCATATTTCCCTCATCAAGGGATCCATCCTCTCCCAGTCTGAAATGTCCTTTGCTCCTCTTTTCGGTGTTTTTGTAACTCTGTTTTTTACACGGCAGGGTTGTTGGCCTTGCGCGCAACCACTTGGGGGGTTGCCCCTCACAGCTCAGTGAGTAGCTGCCTTTGTTCGGGTTGGGTCCCTTGCCTTTGTGGATCCCTCCACTTCCTACAAGGCAGTAGGGCTTTCCCCTATCCACCGGCTGGGGAGGCCCTCGAAAGAAGATCAGCATCTCCCACGAAAGCATCCACCTCGCCCTGACATTGAAGGCCCATGCAACTTCGATGTAATTGTGTAAAAAAAATAAAACAACACATTTTCTCACAGAACTGAAAAGTAAAAATATTTAAAGAAAAAACGTCTTTTTTATAACAATAATTTATTGACATTAAATTTATAATGTCATTCCCTTTTTAAAGTAACTTTGTGTTTATCCGACTTCATCGCATTTTGTTCTATTTATTTATTATTATAATAGAATAAACAGCGTCGTTATAACCATTACATTTGACTGCAAACTTTTACAATTTACTAGCTGACCCGTCGTGCGTTGCAACGATCTCAGTAATAATGTATAAATTTAAGAAGCAAATGAGTGATATTTTAAAAACAATTATATACCTACCAGAAATCTACGCGGAAGTGTGCAAAAAAAATGAAAGATAATTTAATTTGTTATTAATATTCTCATGGACTCAAGCTATATTTCTCTATATCATGTAAAATTAAAAAGGGAATTAAATTATTAAAGTGCATTAAAAATCATTTGGGGCCCTTTGCCCTGATGGTATGAACATTAGAAGTTTAGTGCCCTATAGTAATTAAATATTGACTCTTGAGTTTTTTGTACTAAGATTGGCAAGATCCAATACTTTTTTTCAGTCCTTTACGCTTACACAACAGTTTTAATACAGCTAATATAAGAAAAAAAGACATCTAGTGACCCCCTAGGCCCATTCGGTGCAAGTTGTCTATTTATAAAATCTATTCATTTTAATTTACATATATATATATATATATATATATATATATAGAAAGTTTATAAAAAAAAACTCGTTTTTGTCNATATAAGGGGAAAACAAATTAAGGGGCCCCGGGCACATTCCGTGCAAGATTTCAATTTCACAAACCTGTTCATTTAATTCGTTAAGACTTATAAATAGGGGAAAGAGCGGCCGCAGACTACAGGACGAAGAAATAAGATCCCAAGTGAATGTTGGGGGGGGGGGAAACACCGACGCATTGTTGATTGTTGATCTCAAGACTTTCGCACCGCGGTTGTTGTTACCTGCCCCCACTTCTCCCTGCATCACCCTGGATGCCAGCCGTAATCTGTGATTGGTGGGCCCTATAGTCATGCTTATTTGCACACGTCTTGTGCTTGTCCTGGTGAATTATATATTTACTGGATACAGACTTACTGTTAGTGCTAAGAATGGGGGGGGGGGAGAATTGACATAAACTACAGCACAAAGAAATCATAACAATTCGCGTGAACGTCAGTGGGAGGGGGGAACCACCGAGGCATTGTTGATCTCGAGACATTTGCACTAAGGATATCTACCAGCCCACCACCCACCGTCCCCTTGTATTTTACATAAAATTTGAATTATTTGTTAACAAAAAATATTTTTGTTCGAAGGTGTGGCATACTTTAGGGGGGGGGGAGGGACTAAGAGATTTGTGACAGGGAGGAGGGGGTAAAATGGTCAAAAATAACGTGACGTACTTTATGGACAACCTCTTAGGAGACACACCCTATAAGCTTGACGCATAGTTGTATGTTGACAGAGATCGAGTAATAATTCTAATAATTATGAGTTTACATGGTGTTTCCTAATACCAATACCATTCTCTATGCACGGTTCCCAATCAGTACCCATGCTTTTTTTTTTGTAGACATGAGAAATTGAAAGGATTAATTTACTTTGAGTGCACTAGAATAATAAGAGCGTGTTTTTTTGTAAAATGCCAACTTACAATCTGAGCTGTGACGTCACTGGGTTGAATGCCGTCTTTAATATGATGATATGAATCGATTCTACAAGGAGCGACATTTATTACCTTGTGAATCGAAGAAATTAATGCTATCTGTAATTCGACTCTGTTTTGTTTTTATGTGTATGGTTGGGTGGGGTGCAGAGCCGCCTTTACACTATTTTTGCCCCCCCGGGCAAATAAATAGTGTTGTTCCCCTGGGCAAAGAAATAGTGTTGTGCCCCTGGGCAAAGAAATAGTGTTGTGCCCCTGGGCTAAGAAATAGTGTTGTGCCCCTGGGCTAAGAAAGAGTGCGCCACCCAGCAGGAATAAAAAATAAATATACATAATGTATATAAATTTACATATTCCCACGGGGCCCCTATGCTCGTGGGCACCCTGGCAAATGTCCATCGGGCCTATGCGATAAGACGGCCTTCATGGGGTGGACCTGTTGTTGGGTGGGCTGAACCTGTTGTTGGGTGGGGCTGGACCTGTTGTCGGGTGGGGCTGGACCTGTTGTTGGGTGGGGCTGGACTTGTTGTTGGGTGGGCTGGACCGTTGTTGGGTGGGGCTGGACCTGTTGTTGTCTGTTTTCAATCAACTCTGCAAATGTAGCTCGATTAAACTTTTAGTGGGTTTTTTATTTATGACATCACGTGATTATGTGTTGTTTAAAAATCCTATTCCATAATGTCACATTCATTCAGACATTTTTTTTCCCTTAGCTGAAAAAACTCACACCATTTTAAAAAGTGGGTTGTCGACCCTTGTTGTGGGTTGTGGAATAGGATTAATGTCCCCGTGTAATTATATAAGAAAAACAAGAGTCGCTGTGACATTAGCTTTATCTCCTCATGGCTCGTTTAAAAAAAACAAACTGACACGAATACCAGAGACGATCGCGTCACGTGGCTTTCCGGCGAAGACTTGAATCCAATAACACCGTGTATTTCTCTTATACACCAAACAAAACCTTTTATTAGTAGAACTTATAGACCGGACATAAAGTAGAACTTATAGACCGGACATAAAGTAGAACTTATAGACCGGACATAAAGTAGAACTTATAGACCGGACATAAACTGTCATTTAAACTACATTTGAACTGCGGAGGTTTCCAGCAATAAAGGACTCATGGGTCGGGGGTGGTGAAGTGTGACGTAGTGGGGTTCCTCAGAGATGCATAAAAACCAACTTGAAGGAACTGTAAGTTTGGGGATATTCAAGGAGATGTGACGGGATCCCTGATAATATGAAACTCTGGCAGAAAGGAAGGTAAGGTTGGCAGCTGTAGTGACGGGATCAAGATAAGTAATTAGGGGATTTAGTCAATCGCTACAGGAATGAATGGATGGGTGATTGGATCGATGGATAAAAGGGTCGTGGATGGACAAATGGATTGGTCAATGGATGCATGGATAGATGGATTAGTATATACGTCTTGGAAAATTTTGCACAATTAATAGGCTGTCATGAAAAATCTGGTATACACCAGTAGACATTAGTGGCAGTGGTTCCCAAAGTGGTAACTACGGACCCCAGAAGGAGTAAAACTAAGGTAATTTCCACATCTGTAAACAATCAAAATACATGTATTTGGTTTAGTTGAAAGGTTAAATTTGATGCGTAAGAAATGCTGAATTGCTGTTAGTAGGTCAGAAAAAACAGAATTTTTAAAACGAAAATCAAGGGTTGCAAGATTGAGTAATTTTCGATATGTCTTAAAATTTCATATATATTTATCTAAATTTGATCATCTCATCAAATATCTTGTTAAGGAATTTACTGCAGTATCCCAAAGAATATTTAATAATTATTAACAATGGTTTGTTACAACAGATAAGAGAACGAGTGAGCCGAAGAAAATTGCTGACAATACAGTATTCTTGAGTGTTAAAAGTGTGGCTAAATGTTTGGAAACAGATATGAATGGTGAAACGATATTTACTGAATTAAAAGATTTGCTGAAGTAAATAAAGTTTGCATGCATCACTAGAGTATGTCATTGAAGCAGTTAATGAAATAGAATTTTAAAAAATATCTTCAATGAGAGATTTTTTGCTCAACATTGTTTCGAAAAGGAAAAAGATTAATATTGTTTACTTATTCAAACAGAAGTACATTGGTAATAAAAAAAGTGCATGTCTTTAAATCTATTTTATTCTCTCTTTTATTCCGTTTTGGAATTCCTTGAAAGCAAAGACAATGATTTGCGACACCATTAAATAAAAAAAATACCAGCTGCATTAAATGATTTTTTAAAACTAAAATATAACAAAACTAATTTGAAACTACAAGGTAACCAATAAAATTTAATCAAAACTAAAAGCGTAATATCTGCTTTTGTTGCACACAATTTTTCTGTACAAACAAAACTTGAGAAGAGGAGAATATTCTCAAGGTCCAAATCTTCTGAAATTGCAAAATAGAGATAAATATTTGCTTGCTTACTGTCAACACTTAACGGCTCTTCAAACAGACCTGAACCAAAGATTTGAAGACTTTCTTTCCTTGGATATTCCCGACCGGCTGTTGAACCATTTAGAGCGTGGAAAAACTTGGATCCATAACACAGATTCTAACACAGGAGCAGCTTATTGAAATATCCACAAATTAGGAACTTAAACCAAAGTTTGAACAAGGATAAAGCAAATTCTGGTTACAAAAACAAATCAAAATTTAATATAATTCATTATGGGTTATTGTTCAAATCTTGTTGACTTCTTTGTCGTATTTCTATTAGTACAGCAAGGATTCAGTGCCGTAATGAACCTCGTCGCAAATAAATAGAAACTGAATAAAAATTATTGCTCGTTTGGATTTGCTGTTGCTATTCACAAACATTGAGTGGGGCATACATATACTCACACGATTTCGACTCATTCACCCAAGTCATTATTAGTTTTGAATTTTATTTTCTTTTATCTCTCAAGTGAACAAACTAAATAAGTGCATAATACAAAAATTAGATCTCCAAAACATGGAAAATTTTAATGAGGAAGTATTTATTGAAATTATAACTTTTGTTAAGACGAGTCTTAAAATTAATTTTATCTCGTTCATTACTTTATTGAAAACGGAGTTGATATTCATTTTGATGCGAAGAAAGGGGGGGATATCATTATCAGCCTTCAAGTCATTTTCAAATAAAATTGGTGGTAAAAAATTATGATGTAAGAATATGTCTCAATTTACGCTCCACCCTCCCCTCGAAACGAATGGTATCGTCAAAATTGTTGCTTGTTAGCCAAAGACACGGTTAAACGTTCACATAACGTCTTTTGGGAGTTCTACCTTGTGTCATTAGTCGTCCCACCCTACACTCCAACCTACCTTGTGTCCTTAGTCACCCCACCCTACACTCCAACCTACCTTGTGTC
>MUZC01003208.1:346001-356848 GCA_002072015.1 Radix auricularia
TTAGTCATCCCACCCTACACTCCAACCTACCTTGTGTCATTAGTCATCCCACCCTACACTCCAACCTACACCTAACGTCAGGTAGATCCTTGTGACCAACATGTCGGCTCACAAAACAAAATGACAGGAACATATGAATCAAAGGGCACGGGGGATAAAAGCGGGACGGGACCGCATGTAATAGATTGCGTCCCTTGTTGAAATATATTTGTGTTCTAATGAACAGATTGACGTCAGCGACTGAGATCTCCTACCATACCGTCCACTGGGCTCTTATATTGGCTCTATGTCCTGAAATGACCTTATTGTCCAAGCGTTACTAGTAGATTCCAGTTTATTCAGATTAATTCATGTAATATCACTCCAGTCGTACTCTAAGAAGTTCGCTGTTCAGTTGCCAGTTGTCAGTTGCCAGTTGTCAGTTGTCAGTTGCCAGTTTTCAGTTGTCAGTTGCCAGTTGTCAGTTGTCAGTTGCCAGTTTTCAGTTTTAGATCGCCGGAGCTTTCCTTCGAGACTTGAACATTGTTGATTTAATCGCTTGGTTTGTGTTTTGTTTACATTCTGCTCCGGCCAAACAAAAGCCTGGATTAAGTTGATTTGCTGCTTGTGATGTCACAGGTAGGACTTCTTTGCCTTTGCTTTACAGCAATAGTGTTGAATGAACACAGCACCAAATAAAGACATGCTTCATACATTTGTTTATGTTTGAAAACCAAAACAAACAACCCAAAAAATATACACTAGATTCATTGTGCTTTTCTCTTCGTGTATATCTGCCAAAACCACGCAGTGCATTCTATTTAAAAATAGTTGGTTAAAAATATCGTGAGTGATAGAGGGATACAGATAGATAGAGTGTATATATATATATAAAACCTGACCAGCTTATATATATATATATATATATGCAGCGAGAGAGAGAGAGAGAGAGAGAGAGAGAGGTTACGTAACGATAGAAGAACAATAGAATGCAGTAGATATCAATGAGAATATTAAATGTTTGACAGTTTGCCTGGTTCAGAGACTGACCGATGAACAGTTGATTGGATCATGAGCAAAAAGTCTTGGGTCAAAAGGTAGAACTAATGTCAACATTTACAAACACGACATTCAAAAGTTGGGGGGAGGGGAGCGAAGAGTACACCTGACAAAGGTCAAGAATTTTAATGATTGCGAGGTCGGAGAAGCTGGCCAGGTTATAAGCTAGGGTCGGATCCTATAGCAGGCGTGTCTGTCGTGACACGAGGGGTGACTCTTCAATGACACTTTGATTACCAAGGAATAAATGAATAAAAACATTCACTCTAAAGAGACACCTAATAAATTGCAGTCGCCCCTTCTATAAGTTAATTATTATATCCTACATCAAATCTCCGTGTCAAGTTTTGCCTTTTCACTAGAATTGTGAATGTTGAAAGTGTGTTGTTTTTTTCTGATTTGTTTAGGCAACCCATGCCACACCCAAATGCTAGACGGGAAGGGTGGTTTACATGTGTTAGTTGTTACACAATTTAAATGTCTCAATGTATTATAGACTAAATGCCGTGGCGTAGCATACGCCGCAGATATGCTCATAGATAGTGGAAAGAAAGCGGGGGGGGGGGGTGTGTGAACAGACACAAACTACAACTCGATGAAATCAGAACACATGCAGCACTCATTTTAGTTTGTTTCTTGTGTCACAGTTAAATAATTTTATATAATTCAATGCTGAAATAGTTCTTGACATGCATAAGATGATCCAAACAGAGTAAGAATAGCACCGCTAAGTGTTTTCATTCATAAAAAAAAAAAATTTGGCAGAAAGTTCCACGATTTTATTTTCCTAAATTTCTCCTGTGCTGTCTGTGTGATCTGTATGCAGTCCATCTTCTCAGATCAGAGATTTTTCTTTTCCACGTAAAGCCTTCTTGAAGTTTCAATTGCTCCATTTCCAGATTTCAAGATCTGCCCATTATAATAAAGAAAGATCAAGTTCTTCAAACTTAGATTTATCCGGAGACTTTAGATTTGGAAAATATTTCAGCTGCTCACTTTAAAAAAATGCACTTTTCTTTCATATGTTTTTATATCGCAAAAGATTTTTCCTGCCATTTTCCACACGCCTTGCAAATGCTTGTTCAGTACACTGAAGTGTCATAAACTTTGATGCGCTACTCTTCCGCTTCTTCAGCTTATTTTCGCCGTGCGCGTGTGAATGAGCTTAGTTTCCTACTCATCTTTCGCATTGTGCAATTAAAAATGTAGAAATGTAGCAAAATACGAAAGCCTAGTAAAAATATAAGCTTTGCAAATTTTTACTTATATTTGTTACATTCCGTTTAAGATATTCAAATAGAGTTATTAATATGTTAACTCCAAATGCTTAGATATAAAAACTGGAATCTATTTAAAAATGAAAGTATTAAAATATAGGAAATAGGATTTCAAAATTTCAAATGTACCTGTTGGTGTTTGCTGCCTGAAATCGATATTATTAAACCTATAATATATATAGATCTATGGCGTTTCGATTTAGTGTTTCGATTCAAACAAAGTTATCTTGTGGGTTTGATTTTACGCGTCATTTTAATATGGCTACAGTAACAAGAAAACAATTAACACATACATTAATATATATAATAGCCCAGTGGTGTGGGTTTGTAACGTAACGCTACAGAAGCGATGTACGACAGTCTACAGCAGTTAGTTTAGTTGAAAAATCGTGTTTTGATGAGCGCTGTAAAAATATTTAATATGATGACGTCATTGTTTGGTGTGCATCGGTGCGCAAAATACAACACCTATTATTATTATTAAATAAATACTTTGCGTACATTTCATAAAGTTTAATAATTCGTATTTATCAAAAAAGGACAAGTTAGTTGGTCTTTAAAAAAAAGGTTGGCGCCGTAGGCGCCCAAAAAACGGGGGCGCCGCAGGCGCCACGGCGCCTGGCACAATCTAGTATAAGTATATACAGTAAAAATAACAAAAAATTTATTTAAATAACAAATGAAATATTAAATTTCAATAGAAAAGTTCATTTATTGTAATATATAATTTTTCTCGAAATATTGATCATCGTATTAATTCGTCGGAAGGGTGGTGACTGAGGCAAAAAGGGGTGGTGGGGGAGAGAACTTGAGGCTGCTCAACAAATGGGCGCACGTTTTTTATTTTTAATTTTTTTAATTTCCATAAACTCCAATGCAATATTCAGACTTTTTAAAAATCGCAAATCTATGCTATATAGCTGCATTTCCTTTTTACGCTCTCCGTATTAATAGGAACATTTTATTTACTACATACAAGGGGATCATAAGCTCAATTTACAAGCTCTGCGTAAGTCCTCATACATCTATGGATCAGAAAAGATTGAATAGGACATGAACATTTTTATATATTTTTCTTCTTCCCTTAAGCAGAGCGAATTAAACTTTTGCAAAGAAGGAGCGTGTGTAGTAGTAGATAAACTTGTTTGTGTTGATAATGACAGGCCGACCCTAGAGTATAGCTATGACTACTTTATGTTAAGATGAGTTGTGAAGTCTTGACGTACACGTTTGTTTTTGTTGAATAACTTTACCGTGTTCGTGGTACAATTGGAGACTATTGGCAGGCTCGAAGCTTTTCTTATTCTACTCCTTTAGGGGCCCAGAATCAATGCTCTGATCTATATGGGTCTTAAGAATGTTGAGCATTTGCCAAAAGATCCGTAACGATGATACTTTGGAAAACAGCTTATCGAAAGGGAGGGGGGGGGGTTCAGTGACTGGAAATAGGAGAACAGGAGGCATGTAGAAAATAGACACAAATGTGTCATCTGTTGTCACCTACATGAGCCTTTTAAACCAACCCGCACCCCCACCCCCACAAAAACAAAAAAACAAAAAAAAAAACAAAACAAAACAACAAGAAAAAAAAAAGCATAAGAATTGAACTTCTCCAATGCCAAATTAGTCCTCATTAGTGACAATACAGATAACTTTAATGAAATTGTTTATCCTAATGCAATCTTATGAGATCTTATGAAACTTTTTTTTCAAATTTCTATGTTCCTGTTATTGTATGCATGGTGGTGGATAGCTTTTTTTTTTTTTTAAAAAGAAAGATATTATTAGGCCAGCTTGAGGTGGAGCACGAAAAGAAAGGGGGAGTACGCAAATTATTTTTAGATGCCCAGATTTAGCGTAGTGGAAGTAAGTAAAATAACTTAATGTGTGCATGTTCATTTTTGGCTTTCCATGTTTTAATATTTTCAGATTTCAAAACGTTAACACATCACTTTAGAATACTTTAGATCTATTGTTTATTATTTTGGTAACAAGAAATAATACGACATTGAATGTCTTTGACCAACGTCATTCCTTTTCTATGACTGGACATTCTCTTCTATGACTGGCCATTCTCTTCTATGACTGGCCATTCTCTTCTATGACTGGCCATTCTCTCCTATGACTGGCCATTCTCTTCTATGACTGCCCATTCTCTTCTATGACTGGCCATTCTCTTCTATGACTGGACATTCTCTTCTATGACTGGACATTCTCTTTTATGATTGGAGTTGGGTGGTGGATGGGGTGGTGAAGGGATGGTGGAGTAGAGTGGTGGAGAGATGTGGTGGAGTGGCGTATTTAGGGTGGTGGAGTGGAGTGGCGTATTTAGGGTGGTGGAGTGGTGTATTTAGGGTGGTGGATTTTAGTGGCGTATATAAGGTGGTAGAGTGGAGAGGCGTAATTAGTGTGGTGGAGTGGCGTATTTAGGGTGGTGGAGTGGTGTATTTAGGGTGGTGGAGTGTAGTGTTATTAACACTCCTGGAAGTATACAAACAAGGTTTAGTTATTGTTAGCGCCTGTGGAACATTGTTCCATTGACATCTGTTTGTGTCTGTTGTCTCTATGTATTTGTCATCAGTTTGTCTCCGGCTCCCGGTACTTATTGCCATGATTACCGGATCAAGGAAACACACTGACAAGTTTTAGGAGCGCCACGACTCGACCTGTCACTGACATGGCGTCAATTTATTATGGATCTGTCACACTCTATGCCCTTACCTGGCGTTAGAGTCTTAGCTCACAGGAATAGTTGTTTGTTGTAACTGAAACATGTGTTCGGAAGAAGTAGTTGATAAAGTGTATTTCCTACTCTATGATTTCTTTCAAGGTTTGTTTGGTTTGGTTTGAAAGGATCTTATAGAAACATATATATACCGAAATAGATTCAAGCGCTCCCACCCTGTCAAAATCAACAAATAATATTAAAACGTTGAATTTAAATTCTTAAGAAAAAAGTCGAAGGCCTGGCGGGTAGAAGTCATTCTCTATTTGTTAGAGGACCAACAAATAATAATATTTTGTTATTGCGGCGTAGGAACGGTGAAATTGTTGGTCTGTCATGTGTGCCACGAACTTTAGCCACGTACTGCTAAAAGGTAATGAAAAATTGTTAAATTAATGCTTGATAGAAAACAGTTAGCAAGCTGTGTGTAAAACTCCTATAAAAGAGACACACTTATGTATTGAATTTCTATAGCACTGCCTTAATATTTACTTTACATGCAAATATGTATTTGTTCAGTTTCTCTTTGTATATACAATGATTTAGATTCGACCATATGGTTGTAACAGGACTCAATTATAGATGTATACATTTGCATGAATTGAAAACTACTCGAAGCAATTGAAGCAAAATGGTAACAGTAAAGACATAGCCGACCTTAGCAATTGCGGGGTCCATTCGGCTTAGTATGCTAAACGGATTGCGCGGACCCCAGTATGGGTAGGGATAAGGAATTAATAAGGATAATATGAGAAGATAAAGAAAGGTGGGACCTATGGAAGTCGGTACCGCATGGGTTACAGTGGGCCAAGACCGGCCCTGTGTTAATATTACCAGACACAACGAGTATCAGATAGAAACGCTTAACTTCGGAATCTCTAATTGGATCCCATTTATTTAAAATAATCAATCGCTTTACACTGGTAATAACTTCACCTAATAATTCACAATGAATATAATCAGAATATAATTTACCCTTTGTAATTTGATTACCACTGCTATTTTCTTGTCAATTTTCCGTCACCTTAGTAGTGACACTACGCCATAATCATGTATTTGCCATCTGGTATTTAAGGTAGAATTTCACGTATTATCCCGTTACTTTAAATCTTCGTTGAAATACTGCTTGACCTTTAAATCGTTATTCTAACTTGGTTATTAAGAATAAATTGGAGCAATTTGAAAATGTTTAAAGACTCCGGATTCAAACTCATTTTTTCCCCTCCATAATCGCCTGAATATCTGCCCGGTATTTTTTTCCCCAAAAGTTTGTAACTACTTTCAACTCCAGTACGGGGCCTAGTCCTACTGCGAGAGTGGCCTCTCTTTGACAAAACCGTACTTATAAATTTTATTGCACAACGAACGATAACTTTTGCTAAAATCTTTTTATTTATCTTAAACCAAGACAATGAGATATGCAGAGTAAACACAGCACTTTGATAAAATTTGTAAGAAGTGGCAATAAATAGTTATAAAACATCCGTCAAAGTTTCTGAAGGAGTCAGGTTGAGTAATTTATTCAAAATAGTTGTCATATTGTGGCTGCTAAAACGTTGATACTTTCATTTTTTATGTAAGCAAATAGAGTGGTTAATATCTTGACATGTTATTATAGCCAGCCTGTTCGAATTTAACTACATTGATGATCCCACGGGCCTTGGTTTTAATAGTGAACTCTTCTTTGTAGAAAATGTAAATGAGCTTGAAACAAGAGATCAATACAAAGACATCAAGTGAGGCAGTAGGACAAATCTCTACATCTGCAAGAAATAAAATTGGCCTCCAGTTGTTTGGTTATATCAGAGTCATGAACAGATCCTTCAGCTATGCTGCTTTCCCTCTGTCACGCAAAAGTTGTGAATTCACACACTTTCATTTCAGCTCAACAGGACAAAAAGAAACGGATCAAAGTTTAGATGACGGATTAAACAACAAACACACATGTGAGCACTCAAGCCCCCCCCCCCACACACACAAAGCAAACAAATCCACGGCCGATGTAAGTTAATTAAAATCTCTAAAAAGATAGTCCCCACTTGTTCCTCAAGTCACTGTGGTACATGGGGTGCTGTTGAAAGACTTCCGTACAACCCCCTGCGCCGTGCCACACACACAGACAATGAATAGTCAACACGGGGACCAAGTTGTCGAGAAACGTGCCAAACAAAGATGACGCGGGAAAAGACTGGAAGTCTATTTAACGTCTCCACGGGGCATAGAAAAGTTGGTGAACAATCCGCTGTCATTGATAAATCTCCCAGTCGCATAGAAAAGTTGGTGAACAATCCGCTGTCATTGATAAATCTCCCAGTCGCATAGAAAAGTTGGTGAACAATCTGTGGACATTGATAAACCTCCCCAGGGCTAGAAAAGTTGGTTAACAATATGTAGATATTGATGAATCTCCCAAGGGGAAAGAAAAGTTGGTTAACAATATGTAGATATTGATGAATCTCCCCAGGGGATAGAAAAGTTGGTTAACAATATGTAGATATTGATGAATCTCCCCAGGGGATAGAAAAGTTGGTTATCAATACATGAAAAGAAAGAAAAAGAAACGCTTTGATTTTTTTTTTAACGACGACAACTGCGACAAATACTGTACCAACATTATTAAATCATTCAAGGCCGTCTTGTGGGCCATTCAAACGATGCAGCTGCATGATGTGTCGGATATTTGATTAGGGAGGGGAGGGGGTGTTGAGTCGTCCGCCACTCCCTCCCCGAAGCTCAGAGCATTTTTATTATCATTTTCATTTAAATATAATCATAATTTATTTTATAACTAAGTAGAGCAAAAACACAATTATGTCAACCTTCCACATTCAAAACATTGACCGTCCGTGACCCAAGTGACTCATGATATGACCTGATTTGCTGGGTGAAGAAACATTGCGGTCTCAAGGACATTTCTATTTCCTTTAATAATATTTAAAAAAAACCTTTTCTGTCTAGAACCCGTGCCTGTATCATAGTACATATTATCGATCAAAGCCAACATACTTCTTAGTTAGAAACTGAAAGAAACTTTTGCATGGTTTCTCTAAATATCATTGCACATTTAAATAAGTATTCATTCTTTCGACAGGTAAGAAAAATACAATCAAACTAATTTTTTTTTAAAAAGGTGAATAAAATGAATAACTAGTTATGTCTAGTAATTAAAAATAGAGAGTTTTCATAACGACAACCAATGCATTTTCTTATCTTTACATGTCATTTTTCTCTCACTGGAATATGAAAAGACTAATTACCAGATACAAAATGGAAATCTTTCCAGTCTTTTCATAGTTGATCGAGTCCCATAAGTTCGTCACCCAGGTATATTTGAAAACCAGTGATAGCCTTGAAGATCTAGTGGCTATCAATGAAGTGCACCGCAAGAGTACATCAAGCTATAGTGACGACAGTGTCAAGTCTATTCACTGTGTCCATGCAAAATTCTAAGGCGTGCCAATAAAGTTAACACTCAATGATGAATGGTAAGATGAAAAGGGGGACAAGTGACAAGTGCAACTGTAAAACCACGCTATAATTTATGCCAACAAAATATTGCGCTTGCTATTCTCCTTCTCTTTTCTATCCACGAAATATTGGAGAATGCTAATGTAAAAAGCACTTTGCAGAGCATATTTACTACTTAACACTTTTGTTTCTGAAGACATGTCCTCCTAACAAATACACTATTGGCGAAATTTTAAAAGAACCCTCCACAAACAAGGGCTTTACACGCAAGCAGGGTTGCCAACTCAATAAAATAAAATTTACGGACCAATATAAGAACTCTCAACAAAATTTACGGACAAAAACAATTTTTTTTTTTACGGACAAATTTAACATAAAATGTTGAAGTAATACCGAAACCAATATGAAGTATAATCCAAGTATTGTAGCTAAAAAAATGTTAAGTATCCTTATGAACACGTCTCTATTACCATGTTCATATTTTATAACGTTAGTTTATTGTATAACATTCACAATCTGTACACTTTGTTTTCGATATTTCTAGTTATTTGTCCCATTGATACCAGAAAGCATCATGACCTCCGTCGGCCTTGACTACGCTGTAATCCGCAACTTCGTAGTCAATAAACTCGGCCTCTAAACAATCGAAATCTGCTGGAGACACAATTTGTGGAAAAAGCTGGACCAGTTCCAAAATTTCCAACTATTCCACCTATATTCTGTTAGTGGGTTTTAGTACTGACATGAGCTTCAGCACTCTGTTGCTAATAGGCATTCTTTTCTGGATTGCACCGACTGCATTGGTATAAAATGCGAGGACATCAACATACAACTTTTCAACAGTCGACGGATCATCTACTTTTTGCAGCTGAAGTTTAGTTTGATGACCAATGAATATTTTATCGCGTGATTTAAAGTTTGTACTGTACTAGCTCTCTAGAAATCTCTTACAGTTTTCTAACAGAGCGCGGGATGCCACTAAAACAATTTAAAAATTAAAATTTGAATAAAGAACAAAGATATCACAAAAATGATTTACTGATTTTTTTTAAACGTTGAGATTTCACGTTTTGTCTTTTTTTTTTTAACGGTAGTCTTAATTTTTTTACGGAATTTTACGGACAGGCAATTTTACGATAAATTTTAATGGACTGTCCGTAAATTTACGGACGGTTGGCAACCCTGCACGCAAGTTCTTATCTCTACATTCTGGCTTCCGTTGATCTCATTCACGTCTTACTTCTAACTCACTTTACCAGGCTTTCACATTCTGGCTCCCACGTATCCATGTAACTTTTAGCTTCAGCGGCGTAGAATGGGTATGTGCCACCCGGGCAGAAAATAGATTTGCCGCCCCCTTACACCCCGAAAAATATGTTTGAGGCTATAATGAAAAGATAATTTTTATTAGAAAGAAATAGCAGTGACAATTTAGTAGAGATTTTATGCTACAAATAAATACATAAGAAAATCTTTCATTTATTGGAGGAAAAAAAAGTTTTATTGTTTTTTCTCACGGCACAATATTTGATAAATAACAGCCGGCTTGGTAGCGAAGTCAATTGTGCGCTCGCCTCACAAGCTGAGGGGCGTGGGATCGAACCCGAGAATTTTCTAATGGAAACATCGAAAAAAAGAGGTTATGGGACTAAAAAAAATATTAATATACCATGCTCAAAAGCCAAAATAGTTATGGATAGGTCAATTTCGGCGCATTCAGTATTGCTCGTGTTTAATTTTTCATTAACTTATTTTTAGACAAGATCCTTTCGCAACTGTATGGAATATTCGAAATAATATTATTATACAAGTCAGTGTAACTACGAACTTAGATATTATAATACATTTTTAAAAAATCAAATGGGCTAGAATTCATTAATTTTATTCATTAGTTAAATAGTCCTTGACAATGTCAGGTGACATACTTTAAATTTAAATACTCTCATCTGAAGACGAAATTTCAAAGTCTAATTGATTAGCTGGTGTTCGAAAATAATATCTGTTTTCAAATTTTATAACTGCCAAAACCTCACATGAAATCTAACAGTAACCTGACCTACAATATTATTCTAATCATTTTCTACATAACACTTTTAAATATACGCTTTAATCTTCTTCTCTTACTTGAATTTTCTATTAAAATTATAAGCTCTTCACATAAAATGTTTGTAAATTCCAAAGCATCGTTTTAAATCTCCCATTAGATTCTCTGTGAGTAGTCTTTGCAAAGCATTTTAGCACTATAATTTGTAAATAATTTTGGGCACCAGTGACTTTATGAAGAACATGTTTTCAGAGAGTAAATATTTTCTAATCAAATGTCTGTCCACCCCCCCCCC
>MUZC01003208.1:356875-395485 GCA_002072015.1 Radix auricularia
AAAAAAAAAAAAAAAAAAAAAAAAAGATTTTCTTTTGACTAGCAATTTTTCTGAACCCGTTCGAGCGTTTAAATTTTCGTCTTCCTCACAAGAAGGGAAAAAAATTATTGGTGATAATTTTTACACACATAAGTTCCACTCTGACACAGTCGTACACACCATCTCTTTTTGTTAAAAAAACGTTTAGAAATGAAAAAAGTTGAGACTTGCAGCCGCTACCACGCCGTTAGAAGTTTTGTCCCCATAACAACTTGGACACAAGGCACTAACCATTGCCAGCGTTTACCACCTGGGATAAGACTTCTAGTAATCTGAGGTCTTAGAATCATGATAATCTGAAATGTATTGGATTGTCTTACAGGCCAGGCTCCCCAACTCTTTTGGGTGGTGACCCCTTTTTTTATCAAATTCATAAAGTCCTTTTAAAAGAGCGGCCCGTTAGGTATTAGTATATTCTGCATAAGTATTTGTAAATTATACTTATATCTTCATTTATTCATAACTTATGTCACCTTCCTCATAAATGCCAATCCTATCAACATTCTCGGAACCATTCTTATTTCATCTACTACAGACGTTCCTTTTATACAGAAGATTATTGAGTTATAACTTTATCCATTGTTCATGCCTCATATTGTATTTTCATTAGAGTTTTAAATATTGATAGAGTTTTGGTTTTCCTCGTTAGAAAAGGCAACTCATTCAACTTCCGAATTCCGGACAGAAAGAACAAGAATTTGTATGTGTTTGTTCTTACATACTGAATAGAAAAAGTGTTTTTATAACTATGTCTATCTGAGCGTTGCATTGGATTATCTTTGGTCTATACCTTGTGTACTTGAGAGAATATTCTCTCAACGCATGCAGAAGAAAATGGTAGACCTGTTATTTTTTTCAAAAAGTCTAATGAAATTGAATATTTTGGCTTATTCAAGCTGTTTTATCGTGTACCAGATTTATTTAAATAGATGGCACCACAGTAGCGCCACCTTTCATATTCAATGAGATAGACCTATAGATATGATAACGTGACATGACAGAGCGGCTGAAAAGACTCTTGCCACCTGCTGCTTAATTTTATTTTTGAAAAATCGAATTTACCTAGGATACTAATTACTCATATTTAATAATATTTGTACTTAAACATTGTTTAATTACTTTATTTTAAAGAAAAACCTAGATTATGGCTTTTTTAAAAATAAAAAACCTAGAAACGTAGACAAGTTAAAAAAACCACATAGATCTAGTTTTGAAAAACCTAGTGCTGGCAGCCTGAGGTATATTGAAATGTATGTCAGTCCTGACTGAAGTAAGCGGTCTTGAATATTAGTGCTACATCGTAACGTAACTTTCCCATTAAAGCCTTGTGTTGTCATACAGTAACAAGTCTTATAGACCAGTATTATATTAACCAACTCCTCAAGAGTTCTAGTCATAGCCTTGAGTTTTAGGGATATATGTCAATAACTTCCTTGGATTACTATGGTATGACTATTTGATTATTGACGATCCGCAATAGACCCTTACATTTATTAACTTAAATAACAGCACCCAATACACTTTACGAATTTTGTTCAACGCAAACATAAAATTGCACACCGAAATTGTTTGGTTTCGGTGCACCAAATTACCGTTCAGCCGTTTCTTGGGTCATCACATTAAGCTAACAAGATTTCTAGGTCTTTGTCGGCTCTGAAAACCTCGTCTTGAATAGACGCGTGCTAGTGTGACAGACATTGACCCT
The DNA here is from genome assembly GCA_002072015.1 of Radix auricularia. Classification (NCBI taxonomy): domain Eukaryota; kingdom Metazoa; phylum Mollusca; class Gastropoda; family Lymnaeidae; genus Radix; species Radix auricularia. The sequence goes on from MUZC01003208.1 coordinate 358,620, forward strand.
GGTTTCCTTTTAATGTGGCAAGGTTCAAGAAATCAGTCAGTTGTAACGAATGCTTGAGATACAGGAGCTGACTTATGATGGGGTGATAGACGCCAAATGACCAGCCCTTTCTTAAAAATTCTAATAGAGCTCATGGAGTTAATTTTACCCAGACTACTTCTCAAGCAAAATCAAATGATAAAAACTAGGGCTGTTATCGATAATTTAAATTTAATAGTTAACTTTTGAAAAATTACCGAATAATTAATCGATAATTTTGATTAAAGCTAAAAATAAGATGTATGACGTCATTAAACTGAAAATTTCAAGTGAAATAACAAAAAGAGGCAATTGACATTTAAAATATTTTTTTTTTATGAATTTAAATTTTGTAATTGTTAATTAAGTAAAATCAATGTTTAATTTTTTTAAATATAATTTTCCTTAAAAAACAGCTTATGTTAAAGTTTACACTTCAAAAAATTATTTTTTTAAAATTGAGAAGATTGTACGTAACAAAAAGCAAACAATTATTATTTAATAATTTATTGAAAAATTGAAAAAATGTTTAAAATATTTTCCCAAAATTTAATCGCTATTTTATCGATGGATATAATTTTAATCTATAATTTTTTTACCGATTAATCGAGAAATTAATCTTTAATTTCCGCATCCCTTATAAAGCATTTCTAGGCTGTGACCCAAATTCTTAAGTTTGAAATCAATCTATCAAATGTATGTAGGGAATGTGACTGCCTAGAGTCAAGGAATTAAGTCAATCACAGGAAAACAGATAAGTATGAGCCTGGGGAAACTATCGGGTTAAGGAATGTTACGGGTGTGGAGAATGTACCAACACGGGGATGGTACGAGCAGGATGTTACACCGACCATGACCTAAAATATAGCGCTGATTTGAATCTCAGAAATCACGTGAAGTAATGTCGAGTCAAAAGAATATCTCTAGCCAATCAGATTCTCATGAAGTTACTTCTGACCGTTCCACTTGAAAGCTAAAAGTGGGAGGGGGGGGTTGTTAAAAAGGTAATAAAAAATCTTTTTGCTGGCATGAAGGTCGTCCGTACTTCACTGAGTCTTGAAAACGTGAGGTCAAATAAATGAAATGTCACGCTTGGTTGCATCAAGTCACAGTCCAACACGTGGACTTGTATTTTTAGCACGGCAACTTCTAAAATTAATCTTTGCACGGATGGTGCTTGACCTGCTGAGAAAGAAAATCACTTTGAATAATTGGGTAGAACTACTTTTAATTCCTTAAATATTATATTATTATTTTCGTGTGAGTTTTCCCTATCAAATGCCCATTTCTTAAATACAAGTCCTAAAGCAAATAACCATTCCAAAATGACTGTAACGTAATGAATTTTACTCGGCCAGGGCAGCACACCGTAGATCTTTCAAAGAATTCCAAGATAGAGCAAAATTTAAAAAATCGAAAATGGATTGAACACGTTGATAGAACGTGTTGATACATTTTTATTATATAGATCTATATATTTTTTAAAGATCAACTCGTTATGACGAATAAAACAAGAAGATTACAGAAAACAAAACACTTAAAAATATAAGATTTTATTGTTTTTCAAGTTACATGTATTTAGCTTCGCCATTTTCAGCGGCACTGCTAAAAAACCTTTTGTTAAATCTAGAACCAGTTATTGGTACATCTAGCACAAGCTATTGGTACATCTAGCACAAGCTATTGGTACACCTAGCTCCAGCTATTGGTACACCTAGCTCCAGCTATTGGTACATCTAGCACAAGCAATTGGTACACCTAGCTCCAGCTATTGGTACACCTAGCTCCAGCTATTGGTACACCTAGCCCCAGCTATTGGTACACCTAGCCCCAGCTATTGGTACACCTAGCACAATCTATTGGTACACCTAGCACAATCTATTGGTACACCTAGCACCAGCTATTGGTACACCTAGCACCAGCTATTGGTACATCTAGCACAAGCAATTGGTACACCTAGCCCCAGCTATTGGTACACCTAGCCCCAGCTATTGGTACACCTAGCCCCAGCTATTGGTACACCTAGCCCCAGCTATTGGTACACCTAGCTCCATCTATTGGTACACCTAGCCCCAGCTATTGGTACACCTAGCCCCAGCTATTGGTACACCTAGCCCCAGCTATTGGTACATCTAGCACAAGCAATTGGTACACCTAGCCCCAGCTATTGGTACACCTAGCTCCAGCTATTGGTACACCTAGCACCAGCTATTGGTACATCTAGCACAATCTATTGGTACACCTAGCTCCAGCTATTGGTACACCTAGCTCCAGCTATTTGTACACCTAGCTCCAGCTATTGGTACATCTAGCACAAGATATTGGTACACCTAGCTCCAGCTATTTGTACACCTAGCTCCAGCTATTGGTACACCTAGCCCCAGCTATTGGTACACCTAGCTCCAGCTATTTGTACACCTAGCTCCAGCTATTGGTACACTTAGCACCAGCTTTTCACACACTTAGCACATGATCGATACTTTGTTGCATGGTTAGGATATGTTATTTAATAACTTTAATAACCCACGGAACTGTTGAGACTAAATCTTTGTAATGGGGAAACTGGTCGCCTTTTCATTCTAGTTTGTATTATGCTTTAAATACTATCAAATTCCAGATCTCTATTTTTAAAACCTAAATAATTACTGAAAATAACCACTTAAATAAAGAAAAGAGTGTATGTGTGTAGGGAGGATAATGTTGAATAGCTTTCTCTCTTATCTTGACTTAAACCTCTGATAAAAGTTATGCAAATATAACGTAGCTTCTACATTGCTATTGATAGGATTTTTAAAATGAAAGTTTCTATAAATAGTAACAGTATGTAACGAGATAAATGAGATATTGTATTTTCAGATCCTGCAGGGTTTCTATGCACTAAGTAGCTGTGGGAGACAGCTTGTCCCATCTCGTGTGGCTCTAAGCATAACCCTACACCCCTGGCTCTGACTGGGTTGTGTCCCAGCCATTGTGGCTCTAAGCCTGGACACGCCCCTGGCTCTGGTTTGGTTGTGTCAATAACAGTTTAATGGTCGGCTAGGTCGCTGCGACTGCGGATGTCTTGAAAGAATTATCAGGTTTCTTACACTGTACATTCTGTAGTATTGTTTTTTCGGAAAAAAGAGTTAGGAAAAAATGTGTGTGGGGGTTGGGCTTGGGAGAGGAGTATTTAATTGAAAGTTTACTCTAATAAAAGTTTGAAATAGTTAACATGTCAGACCTTAGTGAATATATCTTTTTTATTATTACTTTGAATTAAAAGTTAATGTATATCTTATAAGCAATTAATGAAAACAGCTTTTTTAAAAATTCAGAACATTTTTTTGGTGATCAAAATAGTAAAGAAAAAGGATCATTTACTGTAAAAATCTGGTCATTGGTTGTCTTTTGGAAAGTTAAAACTCATAATTTATAGTCGATTTAATAAGTGCCGATTACTTAAATTGTGTCAAAGTCAATTGAACACCGCCCCAAGCATCAGGACACATTTAATTAGTACAGCATGTTTATAGCATTACAACGTATTATAGCACGTACGCACAGGCATGCACACACACGCTCATATACATTTTTGTATAAATGTAGCGTTAGATGGCTCTCAAAAGCTATGTTTTATTATATGTATTACATATATTTCAAATATAAATGCCCCGTGAAGTAACTAGTATCAGAGTCGGATTAAGAAAGCAATTCATTCGGGGTCCTTATCCTGCCAGCGTCCCTTTAAATAAAATGATTGCTAGCAGCTAATATAAGGCTGTACTAAATAGTCCATTGGTTGCTTGATCATGCTTTGTCTATACTACGGGAACGGCCTTCCAAGGAAAAAATAATATTCATGATAAGAACGATCTTGAAGAAATGTTTGAAGTGTTTGCCGGTACACTAAAAATCGAGTGCAAAAAAAGACAGATAAAATTATTTAAACCACAGGGAATCAATCCCGATATCGCTTGCACCACAAACCTTCACACTTCCACACGAAAAGAGAGATTGAAGAAAATTTGTAAATTAAAACAATATAAACAATATTCTTTAATATTTACTCTTCTTGAACGTATCAAATCAGGTTTTTAAACAGTGCTTTTTTGGGTAAAAAAAATAGGTGCCGGTACTCAGTGAGTAAAAAATTTAATTTTAACAAATTAATAACATATTAAATTAATAATAAACGTTATAATACAAGGAAAGTAATATTTTTTCCCCACACTGAAAAAGGTGCCTGTACGCTGTGCCGGTGCGTACGGCACATAAAGCCCTTGGTTTTTAGATTATTAAGACTATCGGGACTGAATAGCAATCAGATTAATAAATAACATTTTATTAATTTATTTAATTTATCATATTTTCAAGGATTCATGCAAACATTTTTCCACATTTATTCTTAAATATTCAAAGTTCTTGGGCCCCTAAATCATCGGGGGCCCCTGGGGCTTTAGCCCGTTCAGTCCCCCACCTTAATCCGCCATAGGCTAGTAAGCCTAGTATAGTCGTCGACTGTGCAACTTCACTCTCACGAAAACGATTAATTATTCCCCTCCCCCCAAACCTACAACATACAGCCTGTGTAAGACCTCTCCAGGTTTTTAAGGCAAAGACTTTGGAAAATGACTATTAAAAAATAAAAAATAAACTCCTAACCCTTAACTTGTCACACTGTCCATGGCCGACGGCAGCTTTAGAAAAAACGTTTCCCCACGACAGTGAGTGAGTTTTGGACGCCAGGATAAATTTGGGACGGTTGGGGCCAAGAGAAATCTCATTTGAAAGCTCCGTTAGTAAGTTACCTTAGTGGCGCCATTGTTTTCTCGTCTCAGAACCTCTGGAGAAAACTGCTCAAGGTTTATATCCTAAGACCTAAATAATGAATGACGAAAAAACGTGTTTTTCATTTATATTTTCATCTTTGCTATTAAAAAATTGATTGAAGAATAAACGTATTCCTGACGCCCAACAACAATAACAAAAATTGTCCTATGAGTCTAACTTTTATAGCCGAGTTAATTAACGATAGCATGTAGCAAAACTAGACGTGTTCATTCTCAGATTTCCCGCCTTTAAGACAATCAGCGTTTAGAGTAGAAAAACCGGAATGTGTGTCTCCCTCCTTTGTGCCACACGAAAGTTAAACCTCAGATTGTTGCCAGACTCGCTTTTCTTATATATTTTCATTATCGCAAGTCACATCCGAGGCAAATAAGACCCCCACCCCCTCTCCATACAACAAAAAATTGGTGTCGGTTTTCATGGCCAGGGTCTGACATTCACGCTTGACTGAAAGTCATCCTAAAAAATCTTGGGGTAGAGTTCTAACAAACGAATACCATAAGGTGTCATGGAGGGAGGTAGTATGGAAAACACATCATGGTAAAAACACACACACACACACGAGTGACAGTTCATTGACTTGAACACCCGCCAGCTTGGATCTATAAGAACCAAAACTTTGGTCAACGTGTGAATTTGATATTCTTGGACTGACTTGTTAAGTCTGGTCGATGGCTCAAAATCGACTGCTTCGTCACAAGTCGCCAGGTAGATCAGTGCCATATGCCCGGGAAATAACTCTGACCTACAGTCCTCAATATCCCGTAAAAGAACATTTCATTGCTTAATAAAGGTCCACACATGTACTTCAAATGTGATCAGATCAATAACTGCAACCAACACCCATTCCAACATTCCCAGACTCGCAATTAAAAAAAAATGGTTTTAAGTTTTTAAAAAGCAATCAAAATTTTCCAAAATTATATCATTTTATGATTTTAATTATTTTGTTTACTTCGCCGAAGAAGTTTCGTTGACACGTTCGTTGTTTTGTTTTGTTTTGTTGTCTTCTATGTCAGGCTAACTTGTATTATAAACATGGCCCAATAAATTTAAGTCTACTAAATTTGCCTAGATCAGGGGTGTCCAAACTTTTTGCGAAGAGGGCAATATAGCGTGAAGTAAAATTAGTGGGAGCCATATTCAGATATAAACTAAACTAAAAAATGCTGGGATTGAGTTACAGTCATTATAACTAAACTATACAAGGCTTTCGCGATTTTTGAGAATTTTTACATGTTTTATTCCATCATTAGAAATTACCAAAGGTGGATGCATCATTTCTTTATTTTATTACTCGGCTAATATTTATCACGATGGTAATTCAAAGATCAATATTTTTTTTGGAAATTTAAACAGTCTAAAATATTGTATTAAAAAGTGATGTAAATTAAAATTTCGTAAAATTTTACTTTTCTGCTCCAAGTTGACAAAGATGAAACAATATTTCGGCATCAATTTTTTCAATTTTACGCCCTCAAATTTAATACAAACAGCTGCAAATAACTTTATGGTTTGTATGAAAATCATTATAATCACGTTGTTGCACAATAAACCTCGCCGATTTTACCATCCTTTTTATTCAAAACAGCCCATAACTTCGCCGTTTCTTTAACATTGACATTGAAAAAAAAAACCACGAGCCCTTTAATTATTTACGATGGGGCAGCTAGTCTGTTAAAATATAAACATGGGCCGTAGTTTTCCCGCGGGCCGGACTTCGGACATCACTAGCCAAGATCCATCCATCTGGTAGGCAATTCTTCACATTATATTTCTAAAACTCATATAAGAAAATAAATGCGAGGTTAAAGGCCCCCAGACCTAAAAATGTATATTATGTCAAGTAATAACCCTTCTACATTTCATTCTGGATACGTATACATACATACACATAATCATAATATTGATAGGATTTTCTATGTGGCTTTTCCTTTTTTCCCCTGTGATTTTTTCAATTGACATTTTCCCTGTGATTTTATTCAGGTTACTTTATTATCTTAAAATCATAATCGTGATACTGATTGAGGTAAATTCAGTGACGCTTTAGTTGAAAAGGTTGATGGGTTTAGAGCTTGTGAAGGGTAAGTACATGTACAAGAGCGTGGACGACACCAAAAAAGGTAAGCGAACGTGTTGGACTTTGGTGTTTTTTTGTTTAGATGTGCATATTTAAATGGTATTGGTGTGTGTGTGTGTGCGTGCGTGCGTGCGTGCGTGCGTGTGTGTGTGTGTGTGTGAAGAATTTTGCTTAATTTAAACATGCCAAGGGCTTGGTACGAGTGAAGAGTTTAAGGCATGCCAAGGGCTTGGTACGAGTGAAGAGTTTAAGGCATGTCAAGGGCTTGGTACAAGTCAAGAGTTTAAGGCATGCCAAGGGCTTGGTACAAGTGAAGAGTTTAAGACATGCCAAGGGCTTGGTACAAGTGAAGAGTTTAAGGCATGCCAAGGGCTTGGTACGAGTGAAGAGTTTAAGGCATGCCAAGGGCTTGGTACAAGTGAAGAGTTTAAGGTATGTCAAAGGCTTGGTACAAGTGAAGAGTTTAAGACATGTCAAGGGCTTGGTACAAATGAAGAGTTTAAGACATGCCAAGGGCTTGGTACAAGTGAAGAGTTTAAGACATGCCAAGGGCTTGGTACAAGTGAAGAGTTTAAGGTATGTCAAAGGCTTGGTACAAGTGAAGAGTTTAAGACATGCCAAGGGCTTGGTACAAGTGAAGAGTTTAAGGTATGTCAAAGGCTTTGTACGAGTGAAGAGTTGGGCGTATATGAATGAGGTGTGCGACAGGAGGAGATGTCATAGGAGGGTTAGAAAAATATATCATTTAAAATGGTTCACGGAGAGTTAAAGCAGATCAAGCGGTTTAGACTTCGAAGCGATGATGGTAAAAAACCACGTTAGTTTAAAGTACCGAGAGCTCTAAATAAATACAATAGCACTAACATTGATCTAAACACAAAGTATTTAATTGAATTTGCCCGTTAATTGTCAACCTTTAAAAAGCATTGAAAACATCGTTTAGTTGTTGACGTAATTATGCAACGATACCTAGGCTTACTATTAGTTGATAATTGACACACAAAACACGAAATGTTATCGTAATCTTCATCATTGTAAATATGCCAGTGTGTATTTAAACTTGAAGAGTTTCTCCAGTTCGACATCATGTCAGGCGAGATTGAAGAAATTCACACAATTTATAAAAACATTAATAAAAAAATCCTGTTACAATTTTGCTATGCCAATCTATAGAATATTTTATTTTGAAGTTTGTTAGGGGAAAGAGGAGAAGGGAAAACACGACAAAAACGAAGTTGATTCCAATCAGACGGCTCCCACATTTTGTCACCCTTTCAGTTGGTGTTTTACACCAAACAGAATTCGACTTGCCTAGACACGTTCCATTAGGAGGCAATTAGCTGTCCAATTAGCTCTGACCCCGATGAACAATGCAGACGGAGTCTATTGTTTAGATAATGAAGTCACAACCCAACAAGATGTGCTGGCTTGCTCGTCATAAAAACACATTTGGACGTGAATGTTTTTAGAATGGAAAAAGGCTCTCAGGCTTTTGGAGACTTGTTTCTAACACATCAAGATACCCAAGTCTGCTTGTTACTTCCCCACTTTACACAAGACGAAGATTGAATGAACATTTATTTAACTTATTAAAAAAAAACCCAACTAACTGATCATCTTTAACCTTGAGATTAAAAAAAAGTAACAACATCGCTTCTACGACCCAACATTAAATTATCATAATTACATTTGTTACGGTTGATGTTCCTTGATTCTTAGAGGCAGGTGGTTGCACGGGTGGTCTCATACTGTGACTAGCTTCTCTGTCTCATATTGTGACTAGATGCCCTGTCTCATACTGTGACTAGCTGCCCTGTCTCATACTGTGACTAGCTGCCCCGTCTCATACTGTGACTAGATGGCCTGTCTCATTCTGTGACTAGCTGCCCTGTCTCATACTGTGACTAGCTGCCCTGTCTCATTCTGTGACTAGCTGCCCTGTCTCATTCTGTGACTAGCTGCCCTGTCTCATGCTGTGACTAGCTGCCCTGTCTCATTCTGTGACTAGCTGCCCTGTCTTATACTGTGACTAGCTGCCCTGTCTCATCATACAGTGACTAGATGCCCTGTCTCATTCTGTGACTAGCTGCCCTGTCTCATTCTGTGACTAGCTGCCCTGTCTTATACTGTGACTAGCTGCCCTGTCTCATCATACAGTGACTAGATGCCCTGTCTCAATCTGTGACTAGCTGCCCTGTCTCATTCTGTGACTAGCTGCCCTGTCTCATTCTGTGACTAGCTGCCCTGTCTCATACTGTGACTAGCTGCCCTGTCTCATACAGTGACTAGAGGCCCTGTCTCATTCTGTGACTAGCTGCCCTGTCTCATTCTGTGACTAGCTGCCCTGTCTCATTCTGTGACTAGCTGCCCTGTCTCATACTGTGACTAGATGCCCTGTCTCATACTTTGACTAGAGGCCCTGTCACAGTCTGTGACTAGCTGCCCTGTCTCATGCTGGAACATGCTGCCCTGTCTCATTCTGTGACTAGCTGCCCTGTCTCATTCTGTGACTAGCTGCCCTGTCTCATTCTGTGACTAGCTGCCCTCTCTCATTCTGTGACTAGCTGCCCTGTCTCCTTTTGTGACTAGCTGCCCTGTCTCATTCTGTGACTAGATGCCCTGTCTCTTTCTGTGACTAGCTGCCCTGTCTCATTATGTGACAAGCTGCCCTGTCTCATTCTGTGACAAGATGCCATGTCTCATTCTGTGACTAGAGGCCCTGTCTCATTCTGTGACTAGCTGCCCTGTCTCATTCTGTGACTAGCTGCCCTGTCTCATTCTGTGACTAGCTGCCCTGTCTCATTCTGTGACTAGCTGCCCCGTCTCATACTGTGACTAGCTGCCCTGTCTCATACTGTGACTAGAGGCCCTGTCTCATTCTGTGACTAGCTGCCCTGTCTCATTCTGTGACTAGCTGCCCTGTCTCATTATGTGACAAGCTGCCCTGTCTCATTCTGTGACAAGATGCCATGTCTCATTCTGTGACTAGCTGCCCTGTCTCATGCTGTGACTAGATGCCTGGTCTCAAGATGTTACGAGCTGCCTTGCTTCTTTCTGGGACTAGATGCCCTGGCTCATGCTGTGACTAGCTGCCCTGTCTCATTCTGTGACTAGCTGCCCTGTCTCATTATCTGTTAGGCTGCAGCTAATGGCGCTCTATGCTAAAAAAATATGAAGAGGGATTTAGAGAACATCTCGGGATTTGGACGAGTGCATCATGTAACAACCGCTCGTCGCATGTCTGATTTCAGCAAGCTGGCGGGCGGGGGAGGGAGATATGCTAGTAGTTAGTAGGAAACAAGTATCATACAGGATTTTTAATTTTTAAAAAATATCATTTTTTTGGGTGGGAGGCGTTAGGGTTTTGGGGTATACTGGAGTTTATGTCTGCATAATTCTTCTTTAATAAAGACGTGGTGGTCGAGAGGTAGCGCGCTCGACTGTCATACTGATGGTCACGAGTTCGAATCCACACGAAGGTGAGGATTTGTTCTCGGGGCCTGAGGAGTCCCCGAGTCACCCAGCTCCGAATGGGTACCTAACTAGACAATAGTTAGGCACCTGGGGTAATGCGTGGAACCCCTATAGCTGTGGCCTGTGACCGCTGCATCACTTGCCAACAGATCATCTCTCATGGTCTGTGGACGCAATTATCTTCTGCATAGAAGGAGCGTCTGTATATCTAAGATAAGATAAAGTATGTTTAGCCGAAGTTTAATTGACATGGCTTTGCGAAAGGATATCTTGGCTTAAGATTGATCTAATTTATTGGTTTTGTATTAAACTACTGCGCAACTTTTGCATCGTTTTATTTCTTTTAGTTTATCCCTCAATAAATTAATTTCTTAAAAGATGCCAATATAGTTTACTGGCAAGTGATTTCATCATGAAGATACATCATAGACATATGCTGTCTTTGTGCTCGGATGAGTTTCTAATCTCAAGCTCTAAGATAAAGATCAATTCCTCTTGTATAAAAACAATGGAGTCTTTGTCAGTGAAATACCTTTGAATCACCCAGGGCCACATATTGTTAAAAGAAGTATCTATTTCAAATGATTTTACTATTGTACTTTATTACGGACGGCAAGCGGTTATTTAAAGATTGTTTTGTAAATCTGTTCAACAAAAAAGATTGTTCGTAGCGTAACATAAAAACACAAAATAGTTGGTGAATAAACAGTAACTGTAAAAGAAATACAGATAAACAGACAACACGGGACACATTTAAAGTTAATTAAGAAACATTAACTATACAATAATCAATAATATTAGACCACAGTAATAATAACGATAGAAAAAAACGAAAAGTGAGCTCTAAACTTATGTAGCCAGAAAATACAAATAGTCACACACTGAACAGATTATTTAAAAAAATATCTTCAAACATATCGGGCTGGGAACACAACACATGGACACAATCAATCAATTTATTCGTTACTATATTTACTTGCTTGCACGATTTTTTCAGTCTACTTCAATAAAACCTTTATATTTATAGCAAAATATTGGAATATTATTTTTTTAGTTTGGCTTGAACACAAGCTTTATTCCTTGACCATTCCTGAGGTATCTGACCATTCATGTGGTATCTGACCATGACTGTTGTATCTGGCCATTCCTGTGTTATCTGACCATTCCTGTGGTATCTGACAATTCCTGTGGCATCTGACCATTCCTGTGGTATCTGACCATGACTGTTGTGTCTGGCCATTCCTGTGGTATCTGACCATTCCTGTGTTATCTGACCATTCCTGTGGTATCTGACCATTCCTGTGGTATGTGACCATTCCTGTGGCATCTGACCATTCCTGTGGTATCTGACCATTCCTTTGGTATCTGAACATTCCTGTAGTATCTGACCATTCCTGTTGTATCTGACCATTCCTGTGGTATCTGACCAGTTCAGTTATATCTGACCATTCCTGTTGTATCTGACAATTCCTGTGGTATCTGACCATTCCTGTGGTATCTGATCATTCCATTGGTATTTGACCATTTCACGGACTCACTAAAACTACGATAGTCTTCCAATGTGATGTCAACAATGCTAAAAGTAGACATGAGTCCGGCTTTTTGACCCCATGTAACACACTTATTGAACAAGCTTTGATTGGTTTTCGTGTCCCTCGTGTATAGGTAACATACTCATAATATAAATATGAGGTAAATAAATTTATTAAGAGGCATCTAAAACACAGTTAATGTTTCCGAACTAAAAGATGAGCGAGATGTTCACCTTTCCTTCAAATCCTATTACTAAGAAAGACAGAAAGCCTCGGTTTTGTCTTCACTTTTCACACATCATGGATTCAAATAATTGAATTTACCAATGAGCAAGCACACATCGCTATTTATATTTTTACTAGAACAAAACGGGTGGAACGCATGTTTAAGTGCACTGTAGTAGGTTTTGAAACTCATACACTTTTTTTTAGCAGCTGCATTTAAGTCAATATTTTTTAAAAGACTGAAATTGCCGGTTAAATCTGTAGCATAGTCAGTTCAGAATCGTGGATAATGAGGACATTTTTTCCTTGCCCACTTGTCTGTCTTCGTCTTTATTTCTAGCTGGGACATTTGTTATTTAGATAGGGGCGAAGAACTGCACATGGAGACGATGCAATAACAGTTGCCTTGTTTGTCAACTAAAAACTTAAGTCAGCACTGTTATAACCTAGCCCCCCCCCCCCATGCATAGTAAAAGAGTTTTGCAAATAGACACACTACTGGTAAATCATTGAACGTTGATTCCAAATGCTACAATTCAATCAGACCCGAGCTATTTTATCTGCCCAGAATAAGGGCAAAGAACTCAAAAAGTTTGCCTTTGAAAAAGAAATATAAAAATATGCTCTATTCATTCATACGCCAGCCCTCTCCCCCTACATATCCTCTAACTTTTGGGAACAGGGTAGAATGCTAAATTTATTACATGTCTTTTATATCTTTAAAAAACCCACCAAAAATAAATTCTATAATTGGACCACTGTACACGGCCGTCTACTGCAAGGACTTAAGATTGCCAACAACACAAGGGACATTTCAAATTCAAATGATCGCATGTCTGAGGGTAATGGACGATATCTACTTAACGCCACGTGGTTTCCTATCTGAAGTATAAACATTACTTTGAGGTCATGATTAAGTCGTCTGTGTCCTTTTCGGTAAGGGTAAAAGAATTTGAGGATCTTTGAATGAAAGTGTTTTGCTAGACCTTTTGCTGCACAGAGGTAATACTTTATAAATTAATTTTTTAACAATTCATATATTACATTTTAATAGATGCTGGTTATTGAGAAACAGCTTACATTTCTAATTGTTTAAAGGAAATTAATTGGTCTAAGTTACTGAATCTGTTGTAACACAATAACACGACTGTAAATATTATATATATATATATTATATACACATATACATACAGTCAGACCTCTCTAAGTCGAAAAAATTATGTAGAATTAATTGTTAGGTCCTGGCCAAATCCCATAAGGCTAATGCATTTTAGAACTCTTTAACTCGAAGATTTGTGCCTTCAAACGCCCCTTTGTCGAATTTCCAAAGGCGTTAGGGTTATTATTCTGGAGCGACATTTAAGAACACGTGTCCTGTAGAACCACGGAGACGTCTACTTTGAGACCAAAAATTATCTAGACAAGAAAAAAAGATTTGTTTGCTGCATGCTTTGACCGTTTTTGAAAAGAAAATTATTACCCTCCCCCTACCCACTGTTGAGGGAATTAAATGTGTGTGTGTGTGGGGGGGGGGCTTTCTCAGTCGTGTCGTTATATAAAAGCCTAGTCAACCTCTTTTCATATGAAACATTGGACATTGCTTCTTTTTCCTGTCAAGCCTTCTCGACGGGATGGCTGTTTTTACCTCCCCCACCCTCTCAATATCAACATTGTCATTTATTAATATGCGCCTATTACGCCTTTTTCCACAGATCGCAAACTCCCTAAGTCGAATTTTTTTCGGGTCCCTTTAAGCTCGACGGAGAGAGATCCGAGTTTATATATATTTAAAGGCTGCGGAAATTAACGATTAATTTCTCGAATAATCGGTACATTTTTATCAATTAAAATTATTTTAATCGATAAAATAGCGATTAAAATTAAAGAAAATATATATTTTTAAAAAAAGTTCTATTAATAATTAATAACAGTTTTATTTATTTATTTATTTATTATTTTTTTAACGTAAGCTTTAAAATAAGCTGTTTTGTAAGGACAGTGGCGTAGCTAGAGCTTTTGCCGCCCGGGGCGGTCTCCAATATGCCGCCCTTTTAGGGGTCGCCCATAAATGACGTCACGCACGAGGGGGGGGGGTCATACATTTGATGTCATTCAAAACGCTCAACTTTAAATAAAAGCTACACTGAAATATATGAATATGATTATTCAAACTTTATTCAATGACGATTTACGTTGTTTCACGCGTGTTACGATGTTAGAGTGAACCCAAAAACATATTTAAATGACCATACAAACCAACAAAAAAAGATTTTAAACATGCTCATTATCAAATACAAAATACCGCTTGAATTGGGGCGGGGGAACTTTCATTTATGGATGGCCTCTTAATTAAATTAATCCAATGATGTTTTTTTAAATAAATTAATAAGCATGAATAAATGTAATTGAAACGAAGTACATTGTAAATGATGGGGAACAAATTTACCATCGTATGCCCTAATTATGTAAGCAGTAATAAAAGAGGCCGCATTTTTAGCCTATAAATACACATTACAAAAATACAAGATAATTGTTTTGAAGGTCACAAAGAAAGTCCCCCCCCGCCCCAAATGAGACAAAAGATATTCCAAATTTACACCCAAAAACATTTTTAAAATAGCAATTAATATGCTTTTATTTTTCATTAATAAATATATGATTTTAAAAAAAAATAATTAAAAATAAATTGTATACATCAGTATAAAAGTAAATTTAATTTTCAGTATGTAAACATATTTTAAAAATTATTTATAAATTTACTTACACACCTAACTTTCATAGTCGAAAAATCGTTTATTATGTTATCAATATTTATATTATTTGTAATATCATGTTCTATGGACAATATTGATAGATTTTTGTAGTCTTAAATCACTTTTTGTTGAGCGAAAATATTTTTTTTTCAACTTCAGTTTGGAGAAGCTCCTTCAACAACTAGATACACTGATAGAAATTGAAAAAAATTCTTAGCAAAATTGTAATGTTGGATAAAGAATGTTTCAATATTTACTGTTAAATATATTTTAATCGATCAAGGGGGTATTTCCCATCTTTTTTTTAACATAGTTCCTCTTCTTGTAGTGTAGCTACAGCAAGGTCTGGTCTAAGGCTCCTGCAACCTATACCGTCGCAGTGGGCCCAGCGCTTTAATAGGCCCAACCTATCTTAATTTGCACTTATTATCCTTTTTAATACCTTATCCCTACCCAAACTGGGGCCCACGCAATCAGTTTCGCATACTAAGCCGCATAGGGCCCCGCAATAGCTAAGGCCGGCCCCGTGTACTGCCATAAAAACCTGGATCCTTCTCTTTCAATCTTGAACATTTCTTTATCATTGTAAATAAAGAAATTTAATTGATGCTCAAATTCTTCATTTAAAATCCTAGACGGTATAGTATTGTACACAAATATTTTCTTGCAAGGATATGTAACTCCTCAACTCGTTCTTTTATTTTATTTTATCATTACATCTATGGATAAAAACATTTCTCGTTGTACTTCTTGCTCTAAAGATAGAACCCCGTCTCCTGAATTTTCCCCACTCATATTTTTCTCCTTTTAACTTGGTATCTATTCAATATTTCCAACTCTCTGTAAGAGCGTTCTGTATTAGCACATATCTTTGTTTCATCAAATGGGTTTGCATAGTTTCCAGTAATTTAAAAAAAAAGGGTTCACATATATTGAGATATCACAGAAAAGTAAAAGATTGCCATGAACTGAGTAAAATTTTAGCATCTGATCTCGTTTTTCTAGTTATTTCAGATGTAAATTTTTAAGTATGTATTTTTCGGAATTATTTATGTTACTGTGATGTGTATTAACGGGGAAATGAATAATCGTTTATACCATATATTTAAGAAAAACAGCTATATGTGTTACTTTAATGCAATAAAAACAAAGTAAATTTAATTTTCAATAAGTTACCTTACAATAATTTTATAAAGCTTGAAACAGTAATATAATTTACTACTTGCAATGTAAACACAATATTTGAACCACTATTCATATAGGTACTTGTTAGCGAATCATTCTGTGAATGTAGAAATTCCACGCTAAAACTGTCGTGCGATATTAATACTATATATTATCGGAACAGCGGTGATGTGTTGTTGTTGTTGGTGGTGTTTTTTTGTTTTGTTTTTTTTCCTTCAGTTTTCTTATAAAAGCGCCAGCTGTGACGTATACCGCTTAATTTTGCAATCAAATAGTTAACTTTTTTAAAAGCGATTTTAAATTTTTAAACTGTTCTGCGTTAGTTATAACAACCACTATGTAATCAAACACATGTTGCACGAATCCATTGATTTAAACTCAAAATTGAGATTCTTTTTGTTTCACAATGGTTTTCCCCCTTCAAAAGAAAAGGGGTGGGTTTCGGAAATGGCTGGGTTTATTTTTCAAATACCCAGAAATGCCGCCCTTTGAATGAGTGCCGCCCGGGGCGGACCGCCCCCTCCGCCCCCCTAGCTACGCCACTGTGTAAGGAAAATAGTATGAAAAATTCAACATTGGATTTACTTAATTAACAATAACAAAATTTAAATTCATTGAAATTATTTTGACCTACTTATATTTAAATATATCTCCTAACAATTCAATATTTTAAAAATTAAATATACTTAAGTTATGGGCATTTTAAAAAATACCCTAAAAGGGGACGAAATGTGAAGGAAAATAACAAAGATTTAGTGAAAAAAGTGATTATGAGGTCTTAGAAAATGTTCATAACTTTTAAACCATTTGGGATAAAAAGATGATCTCCATTAAAAGAAAATTAATCATCAAACAATTTCCATACATCTGTATTACTTTTATATTTTTAATATTAATTTGAAATTTTCATCTAAGTGCCTAAACTTTAATGTGTTACTTAACTTGTTTTTATTGCTAACTATGTTTTAAAAAATTATACCAATTGTAATTTTTTTTTAAATAGTTTAATATTAAGTTAAACTAAAACTTTTTATATATAGTAATTAGAAATCCTCAATCTTTTTTAAACACATTTAAAAAATAATTTTAATTGCAATAAGATTTCAATGTTTTCACAACTCATTGGACCTTTATGTAACATGCCTTAAAAAAGCACTTGAGAAATGAGACTTAGCAATATTTTATATGATAAATATGCAGTTTTTTCAATCGTGTGCGTAACCTTGAATTCGTTTTTTGTTGTTGCTTTAAAAAAACAAAATTTAGTTCAAAATATTGTTATTTTGTTTAATTTCTGTGAGACGGGGGACTAACTCAATACAACACAAAATGTTAATTCTATGTTTTTGTTACTTCCATTGAAACTTTCAGTTTATTGACGTCACACATGTTTGTTTTTAGTTTAAATCAAAATTATCGATTAATTAATTGGTAATTTTTCAAAAGTTAACTACTACATTTAAATTAATCAATACGAGCCCTAATATACATATATTATATATATATCATCTGCTTCCTTCCGTCTAAAGGGACGATGGCGCATCCCAGTATGGTTTGGTAGCCCTTCCTCGTGTGTCTGAGCAGTCCGATTCATGAGTGAGATGCTTTTCCACAGCTTTTAAACACGAGTTCTATGCTTCCCGATGTTTTCGCATTTCTTCTAGCTATTCTGTCTGTAGCCCCCTCCACCTTTCGCTCCTAGGCTACTATGACGCCCTCTTTGACAACTGTGCGCCACGTAGATCAGTCTTGTGCTTTGCATTATCTTAGATATACAGACGCTCCTTCTATGCAGAAGATAATTGCGTCCACAGACCATGAGAGATGATCTGTTGGCAAGTGATGCAGCGGTCACAGGCCACGGCTATAGGGGTTCCACGCATTACCCCAGCCGCCTAACTATTGTCTAGTTAGGTACCCATTCGGAGCTGGGTGACTCGGGGACTCCTCAGGCCCCGAGAACAAATCCTCACCTTCGTGTGGATTCGAACTCGTGACCATCAGTATGACAGTCGAGAGCGCTACCTCTCGACATTCCCAGTCTCTTGTGTTGATTTTTGCTGCTTTCATGTCTCAATGGCAGAAATCTTTAAATATATATTAGCTCGGCGGAAATTAACAATTAGTTAATCGATTAATCGTTGAATTTGTAAATCGACTAAAACTAACTTGATCTACTAAAATTCAATTAAATTTTAAGAAAATATTTTTATTTTTTAAAAATAACTTATATATTTTTTGGAATTGCATACTTTTCATCGTATTATTATTATTTATTAAAGACGTGCATACGTAAACAAAAACGATCTTCTTCCTTATTTCTTGCATAGCAGAACGAATTTGCTGTGGTACGTCACAATATTTTGGAGCCATGGTATTATCGCGAGTTAACCGATTTCCTGAAATAATTAATCGTGACTGAACGTGATCTATATATGCGCAATAAAAAATATAATTAATTGAAATTAATCAATTAACTGATAATTTTTTTTCCCCGATTAGTCTAACACATTGTTAAAAATCAGTACCAGCCCTAAAATATATTGAATTTTTAATCCTTTATACTAATTCGAGGTGTCTGAGGCATATTTTGAATGCCGATAAACAATTTTTGATCGATTTTTAACCCACATCCCCGTAAGCTGGCAAGCTGAAATTTTGCATGCAGACTCGGGGCGACGATAATAATGATATATCAAAATTTCAGTACGATCAAATGTACTGTAATTAAATTATTGAATTTTTATTACCTTTATTTATTTTTATGTAACAATTAGCATGTTACATAAAAATAGCATTTTGTGCTAGATTGTCGTGGTGCCTATTATATTGAAAAACCTTTTCTGTCGCGCTATATGGTGCATATTATATTGACAATACATTTTAAAAATATATTCACGATCGGTGCGCATTAAATTAAAAATATTTTACGAGACATATCTAAATTTTTGGATTTTTTGGATTGTCTTGCACTGCGTATTATATTAATATCCTTATAGTTATGTTTCGTATATAAAGGATTATAGTCAAAAACTTGTTTTTTTACGGGTTTTTAAAAATTGTATTTATATAATACGCTGGTATTTTTTTTATAAGCTACGAGGTAAGTCTGTTTATATGTGGGTTTGGCTTAACTAAAAATTTATTTCAACAACAAGTTGATTCTAACTGAAGCTTAACTGCAAGTTTATCTGAACATGACAATGAACTCGAAGACGACTTAACATCATCCTTATAATTATGGGAAGAGAAACATTGACGCGCTTAGAAAGCTGAGGCTCAGAACTGAGACAATATAATGGCCATACGTTTATAACGCACTGAATTAAAAGAATAAAAAGAAAGTATGATGTAATAATCAGCTTTAAAGCACTTCCCTCCCCACAAAAAATATTTTTAAAAAGTTATCATGAGAAACTGAGATACCGTAATGATTTAGTGACTTAGTAACTTAATCATTTAATGACTTCATTAGGAGTAATCATTTATTCTTTGCGTAAAAATAACACGACCACCTTTAAAAGTACGATTATCTGGTGCGTTGGTTACCAAAATATGATTCATGGCTGCGAGTGCGGGCCACATAAACTTCTGTACATTGTTTGCTAATCGGAACAAAAGCTCTGGAAAACAAGACCAAAATCTAATTTTAACATTCGCTGTATTATCCATGCTTTATTTGGCATTGCTGCATACAATGAAGAGGATCGCCGTTAAATGTTCATTGGACTATATTTAGACAATATTTACTCACAGACTGATACTCGAAACCTTAAGGCGAGACCAGCACCAAATTTCTTCGGTTTCAGAAACTCAACATTGTGTAAGACAGTGGTGAATACAACTAGGTTTTATTCTTTCAACTAGTCATTGGCCGGCTCATTTATAATTAATAAGCTCAAATCATCTTTCAACTGGCACATAATCGAATTATTAATGTCTTTCTTAATTCTGTAATGGTCATTAAATGTTGTTTAAAACCTCTGCAAAATTCACATAATTTTTATTGTTTTGTTAATGATTAAGCATTTCATCTTCGATAATTATTTAAAGACCAAAAAGACACGTTTTTCTGCCTCATATATGCCAACTCTATGTAAATAGTAAGAAAAAACATCTACTTCGTTTCGAAGCTTGATGAAATAAAAAAAAAAAGAAAGAATACTCTACCGCAGCGGGGTCACCATAGCTGAGTCATAAGGCAAGTCACAGAATTTAGAATCAGTTTCTTTAAGTAAAATCTGGAACAGACTATGTTTAAGGGGATGTCTTAAAACGAATTTTACGACAGAAACGACTGATTTCAATTTCCAAGAAATATATGTCTTGTAAAAAAAGGTGTGTGTGTGTGTGGGGGGGGGGGCTTTCCTGGTGTAAGACATTGTGTTTAACTAGAGCTCTTGGAATTATCAAACCTGCTGAATAATTTCTAATCTACTTAACAAGCTCTTTACTAGAGTCGTGTTTTTTCTTTTCTTTCCATCATCTGAAACACTTTGAAAGTAATTCAAATGAAAGTTATTTTCTTTAAAAACTGTTTATTTTCCATCAAATATACTTTTCCATTTTTTGTTTCATCCATGTTTTAACCGGTTACAACTCTTATGTTATCTGAAAGTCCATGAGGCGGATCTAACCCGTGGGCCGTATTTAGGGATACTCTTGATCCAGGGGTGGATTAAGACTGCACGGGGCTCCGGGCTGCATTCAAACGGGGGCCCTATCCAGCCAGCGTCCCTTAAAATAAAATTATTGTTTACAGCTAATATATGACTGTAACTAAATATTAATAATGAAAATAAAAATAAACGAACACGAAGAAATAACTGTTTGAAGTGTTTGCGGTATGTTACAATTGAGTGTGAAAAGATAAATTTAATTTTCCACTGCTGGGAATCGAACCCGACACTGGTTGCATCACGCGCCTGTGCTCTCTCCACCCGGCCAGCGGAGTTTGTCTAATATGAGAAATTTTAAAAATATAAACTTTATTTTATACTATGTTCTCTAAGTGAACCAATTAAATCAAGTTTTATCGATTATTAAGACTGAATTGCGATCAGTTGTATAGATATTCAGGGGCGTAGCTAGTCTGAAAATCAAAATGGTTGGGCCATAATTATTGTTACACCTCTTCAATGAGCAAAAACTGCTCAAACATTTGGGCAAAGATGCGTTGTTGAAGCAAAAATCTCTTTCATACAGAATCTCTCCACCCCTGACGGATTTACTTTAAAACAGTTTCGCCTGCCCCAGGGAAATTGTTTTAAAATAAAATCCGCCATGGGTGGAGAGATTTATTTTCTTCATTCAAATTAAAGTAAATACTTGCCTAGCAGTAAAATAAATTCTCCCTAAAACTGAATCCGCCCGATCACACTTTCAATATAAAAAATGATCACTCAAAAATACATGCACAGAGAATATTATTACTTTAACAGTAACACCTTTTTATTTAATAAATGTATTGTTTTTTGCACTGGCGTACCTAGAGGAGGGCGCGGAGAGTGTGGTGCACACCGTTAGCCACCATCTCACGGGAGTGACACACATTGGAACATTCCATACTTACATGGTATCGCTTATTAAAAAAAAAAGTTTTACCTGTTCAGATTGACAACAAAATAAATGTCAACATTGAGTTGTATCTTTTTTTTTTGACGTGCGTATATAGGCAGTTTTAGGGTATATGTATGCATGGATTTGTGTGTAAAGATCAGGGTTGTATGTTTAAAGGCAGAGGTTGGTGATATACCTAGCGCGTTAAAGCCACACAGACTACATGTGTTCTGACCGTAAAAAAGTTGCTTACTTTCTCTAAGATACTAGTTCAGAAACCAGCTGTAGTGTTGTTTGAAATTTGGCAGGCTAATGAGCAAATTGAAAGCCAGGATTAACATCATGAGATGATGTGCACCAGCTATCACAAAAATTGTACGAGACGTTTATGTTATTTAAATTTAATGTAAAATAATAACAGTAAAGTATTATTGTTTCTTATACAGTTCGTAAGCGCTTTCAATCAGGCCATCAATTTATTTCTTTCGTTCCCATCATTGCTACATCGTTGACTTATTTTAGCATAATTAAACCCACGTAGGAAGTCCATAGTTCACCGCACCGGGTCATACAATCTCTACTACGCCACTGCTTGAACAATTATTATTTGAACATTGTGAACTGTGTTGTGTGATCCGAGTATGCTTCACTAGAAATAGTATTCCTCTTTAACAACTCTTTCCAAGTTTACTAGACTTTGATGAATCGATTAATTTCGATTAATTATATTTTATAACGCCTTTATAGAGCCCGTTAAGGTACGATTCATTATTTAGCAGAATTGTTTAAGTCTGGGTAATGCTCAAATTTTGTGGCAAAAACCCAAAAATTTGTTCTGCTGTGGGACAGTATGCAAGGAAAAAAAAAACTTATTATTACATTGGAATCTTTTTAAAAAAAAAATTACTTATATTTTAATCGATCTAATTAATTTCGATTAAATTTTTTAGTGATTAATCATTAAATAATCGTTAAATTCCACAGCCTTTAATAATATATATATAGATATACCGTATTTCAGTCCTATTTTGTCATGTCTGGTATTTCAGCCCTATTATATGATGGCTGGTATTTCAGCCCCATTATATGATGGCTGGTATTTCAGCCCTTTTATGTCATGGCTGGTATTTCAGCCCTATTATATGATGGCTGGTATTTCAGCCCTATTATATGATGGCTGGTATTTCAGCCATATTATGTCATGGCTGGTACTTCAGCCCTATTATGTCATGGCTGGTATTTCAGCCATATTATGTGATGGCTGGTATACCAACCCTATTATGTCATGGCTGGTATTTCAGCCATATTATGTGATGGCTGGTATACCAGCCCTTAAAAAATAAAACGACGCTAGTGAAGTTCTATGCTAACTCGTGATTTCTTTCTTGTTCCTGTCCCATCCAAAATGGGTCACCAAAATAATGTATTTAATCCATAAGACATTCGCACTGAAGAAAACTAAATCGAGAAATTTGCAATGACAACACAGGTCAGAAATGAGCATCACAGCGTACTTCACAGTTATTTTCTAACATAAGTTTATCTCATGCCAGATTTATTTTCTTTTCCTCATTGTGTTTGCTCTGATTCATAAAAATATGGTTTGAAAAATAAAGAAAATAGTTTTAAACATTGGTGATTACTGCCAGACCAGATAGCCAAACTTACGGACGGTAGTTGAGTTGATTAGAGTGGTTTAGAGATATGAGATGTTTATTGAGTGGGAGGGTTGATGTTTGTCCATGCAGGTAAAAAAGCTATTGTTAAAATAGAAAGTGACAAGGTATTTAAAAACAACACACAAAAAAATACATTTAAAAAACTTGATAGTGGTTTTAGGATTAAAATTTACTTAGATTTTTTGAGTTAGGAAAAGCCACAGATAGAATTTAAAAATAAGGAAATAATCCAGTGTTTAAGGTCTCGTCTACGAACTACATGAAAGCTTGTTCTTTTTAAACTCTTTGAATTAAATACTGCCAGCTTAACTCAGCTTTGGTCTCTTGCAACCTTACGTTACCTTGTGAGATCACTGGGGGCCTTACGTAGCTTGTGAGATCACTGGCGGCCTTACGTTACCTTGTGAGATCACTGGGGGCCTTACGTTACCTTGTGAGATCACTGGGGGCCTTACGTTACCTTGTGAGATCACTGGGGCCTTACGTTACCTTGTGAGATCACTGGGGGCCTTACGTTACCTTGTGAGATCACTGGGAACTTTACGGTAGCTTGTGAGATAACTGGGAACTTTACAGTAGCTTGTGAGATAACTGGGAACTTTACGGCAGCTTGTGAGATAACTGGGAACTTTGCGGTAGCTTGTGAGATAACTGGGGGCCTTACGTTACCTTGTGAGATCACTGGGGGCCTTACGTTACCTTGTGAGATCACTGGGGGCCTTACGTTATCTTGTGAGATCAATGGGGGCCTTACGTAACTTGTGAGATCACTGGGAACTTTACGGTAGCTTGTTAGATCACTGGGGGCCTTACGGTAGCTTGTGAGATCACTGGGGGCCTTACGGTAGCTTGTGAGATCACTGGGGGCCTTACGTAGCTTGTGAGATCACTGGGGGCCTTACGCAGCTTGTGAGATCACTGGGAACTTTACGGTAGCTTGTGAGATCACTGGGGGCCTTACGGTAGCTTGTGAGATAACTGGGAACTTTATGGTAGCTTGTGAGATAACTGGGGGCCTTACGTTACCTTGTGAGATCACTTGGGGCCTTACGTTACCTTGTGAGATCACTGGGGGCCTATGGCGGATTAAGGGGGGGCTGAACGGGCTAAAGCCACGGGCCCCCGACGGTTTGGGGGCCCCCAAACTTTTTATATTTTATAATAAAAGTGTACAAATGTTTGCACGAACCCTTGAAAATATAATAAATTAATAAATACTATCTATACAACTTATCGCGTTCAGACATGATAGTATTGATAGTACTTAGTAATCGAAAAACTTTAATGATTCACTTCGCATGATATAAAATATAGTTTATATTTTTGAAAATTTCCCATTTTCGAGAAGTTCCGCTGGCCGTGTTGAGATAGTACAGGCTCGTTAGCTACCGGTGTCGGGTTCCATTCCCAGCAAGGGCAAATTTTTTTTTCTTTTCACACTCAATTATAAATACCGCGAACACATCAAACAGTTATTTTTTCTTGTTCGTTTTTTTTTTCATTATTAAAATTTAGTTACAGTCTTATATTAGCTGTTAACAATCATTTTATTTTAAGAATGCTGGCTGGATAGGGCCCCCGTTTGATTGCAGCCTGGGGCCCCATGCAGTCTTAATCCGCCCTGCTGGGGGCCTTACGTAGCTTGTGAGATCACTGGGAACTTTACGGTAGCTTGTGAGATCACTGGGGGCCTTACGGTAGCTTGTGAGATAACTGGGAACTTTACGGTAGCTTGTGAGATCACTGGGGGCCTTACGGTGGCTTGTGAGATCACTGGGGGCCTTACGGTAGCTTGTGAGATCACTGGGAGGCACGCGGTTTTTTAAAATGATTTCCATGACCGTTAGCTCGATCCATATCCTTCTTTTTATGGGATCCCTAAGATATAACACACCCACTTTATCTAATCCATGTGATATCACGCGCTCCATTTTACAGAATACATGTGATATCACATACTCCCCGTTACGTGATCCCTGATATATCACACACTCCTCTACGGGATCCCTGAAATACCCCACAGTCCCCATGGGTTCTAGATCCCATTGTGCCAAGTCTATGTCAGTGATTTCACCCTTTCAGACCCAGGCTTGTTGTTCCGTCGTCACGTGAGGGAGGTAACCTCTAAGTCAACAATTTTCTTGGTCTCGCTCAAGTGATTCCGGGTGAACCTCGGGCTTAGTGTTGGCCAGGGGGCACTGGAGGTTAGCAGATTCTCTGGACTGGATCTAAGACCTAATGGATTCACCCTAGTGGAATAATGAATTCGTAGTGGAAAATTCGGATTAATAAAAAAAAAAGAAAAAGAATTGGATATTAAGAGAAGAGACAACAAATTAAATTCCTTTCTTTAAGAGCGTAAGTTAAAATTTTTTTTTAAGATGATTAATTTTCCCCACACAAGTGATTAGTGCGTCATTGATTTTTCGATCACTCGTGCTGGTAATTGTGTGCACAGTGTAAAATTGTTGGCCTTAAGTTAATTGAAAGAAATGTAGATGTGCTGCTAGAGAAGTGTGTTGTCTATTTCTGATCTATTCACACGGAAGCGACATTTTGCTGAGACTTAAAGACAATGGACTTCCTGCTGAAATAGAATACAAAATAATTCTTTTACATATTTCTGAAATGTTAACGTAAGGTGATTTTGGAACTTATCTAAGAATCAATGCATTTTGTTCATGTGTTTTGTAAGATTAAAAAAAATATATCCAAGCTATTTTAAAAGAAAAAAAAGAGTTTTAAAAAAAATATTATTTTGAAACTAAAGGGTCGACATCAATGTTCCATTTCAGACTCATTGGTCTGTGTGAAAAGAAAATATACTCGTGTTCTCAGTATCTAGTTTTTAAAAACATTTTACTAAATTATTCGCTGCGCAGCATCGGCCAGCCGCGTAACTTAAAGGTAATAAATTGCTTGACACAACCTCGCACCAATACGCACTCTTATTACACGTTAAAAATAATAATAATAATAATAATAATAAAAAGCTTTTTGCTGAATCTAAATTTTGAAATCAATATTTTACCTACTTGCCGTGGTTCGATAGAGCCAAAATCGTGCATTTATATTGATTTTTGTTGAAAATAAAAAAAAATCAATCATAAGAAATTTTAGCATATCTATTTTAAAGCGGACATTTTAGTTATTACGGCATTTAGTGACACACTTCTTAAGGGCGTCATAAGCTAGGTAGGGTGTCAGCCTTGTAAAAGACCAGATTTCGACCCCAGTAGTTTGCCACGGAAACATTTAGTTTTCTGTTATTTCTTTACTTTGAGAGAACGCATCTGTGAAAGAAATAAGAACAATTCTCACAATATACATTCTTTCCGACTGAAGAAGTACTATGGAGAGTGAAAACTGATTTCCAATTTTCCAAATAGTAAAACGATTCAATTAAAATTGTGATAAAATTCATTTTTAATTTTTTTAAATCACATGTTTTAAACGCGTGAAAAAAAAGGGAATTACTTTTTCCTTGACATTTTTAAAGCTTACAACAAAAGCGTAGTGCGCTCTTGATCTAAACAGTTTATTCTATATCTTTTAAATGTATTATTCATTTTTTTTAACGGAAGCATTATCATCAACTTCCCATCAAAGCCAAAAGATCATTGAAATTTTAAAAATCATTGCTACCCTTAGAAATGTCAAGTGCTCTACGATAGCTAAGTGTAAGCCGAATGACTGCGTCGTCAGGTTACGCCGTGTAACATAATGCGTGCCCTGCTATTGCTGCTTGGACGTATCAATTAGTAGTTTTCGTCGATCCAAAAAAAAAAAAAAAAGTGAAATGTTTCGCTGCATTTTGCTTGATCGTAAAGCACAAAACAGAAAGAAGCTCGGATTAAACACAATCTCATATTACGCGTGTAAAAGTTTAAGTTATAGCAAACGCGCCGTGCTCAATTGGTGCGACAAATAAAACACGAAAACGTTTTGTCGTTGTCTAAAGAGTTGATAGCTTCACGCAGCTCACCGCTTTCAATAAAAAAAACCCCATAGATAATAACTAAAAGAAATTACAAAAAGAGCAGCAAGATCCCTTAATGGATAACGTTCAAAGTTGACAAGTGTAACACTAATAGTTTAATCATTAAAACTAGAAACATTAGTGGATAAAAAAACAGCAACGAGCAAAGTAGTAAAATTAGGGCTGATATTGATTTTAAGAATTTGTTTATTTAATCGGAATTTTTTAGCCGATTCATCGATTAATTTCTATTAATTATATATTTTTTTATAATTCACATATAGATCCCATTAAGTCGCGATTCATTTTTTCGTGAAATCGGTTAAGTCAAGGTAATTCCATGGCTCCCAAATAATATGACATAACACGGCAAATTCGTTCTACTATGCAAGAAATAAGGAAGACAAACCATTTTTTAACGTATGCACGTCTAAATAAGTAACAATAATGCAATGGAAAATTTATTTTTTTTAATTAAAAAAAAAAAATTAGAAGGGAAAAAATAGAAGTATTTTTATTTTTTAAATCGAATTTTAAGCGACCAAATTAATTTTAATAAATCAATTTTTTTATGATTAATCAAATTAATTAAATTTTAATTTCCGCAGCCCCAGTAATAATATATATTGAAATTAATTCTAACTTAGAGACACAATTAAAGATCATGTAATAATTCTAATATTAAAACCCCATAATAGACAAAGGAATAAAACACCCCTCTTATACAACATACAAAAACAAGTAGAGTTGCTTAGATTCTGTACACTCAATAGTCTTTAAGTCTGGCCGGTTGGTAGGGTAGACCTTCAACAATCAATACTCTTTAAGTCTGGCCGGTTGGTAGGGTAGCCCTTCAACAATCAATACTCTTTAAGTGTGGCCAGTTGGTAGGTTAGACCTTCAACAATCAACACTCTTTAAAGTCTGGCCGGTTGGTAGGGTAGACCTTCAACATTTAATACGTTTAATAGTTTCAAAAAATTGCATTAAAAAAAAAAGAAACACATTTTTATAACATCCTTGTTTGCTATAGTCTAGCACGCAGAGAAGTATGAAATATTTTTGGCAAATATGGTCTTTAACATATTGAAGATCACATGTAAGTCTTTAGCACACGATATTAAGATTTTAGCTCTGATTTTATAAAGAGGTCATCATTGCTGACGATGACTAAGGTTAACAAATTTTGAAATACATACTGTAAAATGAAATTATACTTTAAAAACCTTGCCCTGATATTAAAATGTTTAGTTAAGATTTTTACAAACCTTGCCCTGATACGGAAATGTTTAGTTAAGACTTAAGACCATAAAAAACCGAGCCTTCATATCCCAATCCTAAGAACTAAGCTACAGGGGAATTTGTTTTTGGTTATTTATCATAGCTTTTGGCGGCTAAAGACTGAACATTTAAATGGTTTTGGTCGACGGGTAAAACTGAAAGAATGCGTGCAGTTACCAGTTGATAATCAGAGATTTTGACCTAGCCGCCAGGTCCAAAGCCGTTAGCCTTGCGGGACAACTTTCTGTTTCTCGGGTTCAGAGGCTATCGCTAACTGGGTGAGCAAATACCAAGGATTATAACAAAAGATTTTGACCGGGCCGCCAGGCCAAGGTCATCAGCATTGCGAGACAACATTCTGTCTCTGGGGTTGGTGTGTGATATCGCCTTCCGGGGATTAATGTGACCAGATCCTCGGAAGTTTTAGGACCCAGATAGAATAGAAGATCAGGGGAGTTTTGCAACAACAGCCAAGGTTATAGCGAGTTTACTGTATGGGTCTACAGAGCTGGGGGACCTTGCATGACTTAAAATTTGTTAGTAATGATCCATCTCAATATCCATAGCACGTATGCGTCTATGACAGGCGTCGAGAAACTTTTGTGTGAGAGACCAATAAACACCATACATTTTGAAAAGTAAATCTGCGAGAGCAATAGGCTACATTATGTTTAAAACCAAAAATTCAAGTAAATTTGTGCATTTTGTGTAATTTCAACATTCAAAATACAATAACTATTTCTCTGTATAATTTTCCAAAGCATTGTTATGCTGTTTTTTTAATATGCAATTTATATACGTAGATTCAATGAGTCTTAATAAACGTTTTTTTAAAAAAAAATAAAATAAACGGAGTTTTGTCTGAGAGCCAGTGTAGCATCAATAGAGTCACATCTGGCTCGCGAGCCATGGTTTCCCGAGCCCTGTTCTATGATATGGGCTTATAGTGTTGTTCTATAATATTCGCCTATAGTATTGTTCTATAAAATGGGCCTATTAAAACTAAATACATTCTTTGGACCTGAGATCTAATCTTTTAAGGCCTTGGCTATTACTTGGGCAGTCTGCTCCATCTGTTAGGGCAGTCCCATACAACATTGTCTGAACGTAGGACTCCCCTGCCCCCCTAACCTCCCCGGCTATGTCAAGCGCGGTACATGACGTCAACAAGTGTGTGATCTTCTCAGAGGCTTGGCTGCAATGGCGGCAATTTGGGTCCCTGTTGTGATCCAGCCTGTTAAAATAAAATTTGGTTGGGCAATGCTCGGTGCGCATTTGGGTAACCAAACTTTGTTCCCTTTGTTTTAGACCCCACCACTGGTCTGATCTGCTAGGCCTGGGCATGCTAGCGAATACCCCTCTGGCTGTCGCTCCATCTTCCCACTCCTGGTACCACTTTTCCCTGAAGTGGTCCATTAGCCACGTCTTTTCCCCAAGATATGTGACTGGGACATCTGTTTTTTGCCAGCGAGTCTGCTATTTCATTGCCTTCTACATTCACGTGGCTAGGGATCCATTGCACTGTGACCCTGCCACCAAGTCTCTCGAGTCTGCCCACGTCCTCCAAGATGGCATCGACTAGGTGGGTGCTACGTTTCTCAGACAGCAGGACCTCGAGCGCCGATCTCGAGTCACAAAACAAGACCGTGTCGAAACCTACTAGTTATAGAAAATAGATATAGAAATGGGCATATTGGATTGTTCTATAATATTGGTCTTAGAATAGTTCTTTGATATAGGTTCATAGTATTGTTCTATAAATGGGCCTATAGTATTGTTCTATAATATGGGCCTCTAGTAATGTTCAATAATATGAGCCTATAGTATTGTTTTAAAAAATGGGCCCATAGTTTTGGTCTATACTATGGGCTGATAGTACGGGCCTATTAAATGGGTATATAGTATTACCCTATTTTACTGGTTTATAATATTTGCTAATAGTATGGGTATATAACTTGGGCCCATAATATGGATCTATTTATAAGGGCCTATAGAATGGGTATACAGTATGGGTATATAGTATGGCAGAGTGTTGTTCAATGTCCGGCCCGCGGGAAAATACGTCCCGCGTAAGCATTTTAAAAGGCCCGGGGCATCATCTTGAAAAATTAATTGACTCCTGGATTCTTTCTGTATATACAATTATATTTTAAACAAATAGCGAAATTATGTGCTAGTTTGAGTGCAAAACATGACGAAGATAAATGATGGCAAAAATCGATGATTATAACGTGGATATTGATTACAAAAAGCAGATTAAGTTAATTGCTGTTATGTGTCTGAAATTCGATTACGTACTGAGGCAGCATTTATGACGTAGTATTTTTTTAATTTATCCATATCAGCAATAGAAATGAATGTTGCATTTGTTACCGTCTGGTATTATTATAAGGAAGACCACTTAAGGCAATGACAAACACATAACAATATCAAACAATATTAACCCAAGTTTAATAAATAAATCCTAGCCATTTACTTCTTTAACTACATAACTAATCAAAACGTCACAGCCCATAATCTGCGTCATCAATAAGAACGCGTTCAATGCACCGTGCCAAAAACCAGCAGAAAGATCCCGGCCGCTCAAAACCCAAGTAATCTATATATATAATTTTCCTCATGATTCAACTATGCCGGACTGTCTAACCCCACTTACCCATCAGCTGTCAAGAAAAGGAAGTGCACAGGGTGGGGGTCATCGAGAACCCTCAAAGCCGTGGCCTGTGAACGCTGCATCCCTTGCGAACAGATCATCTGACATGGTCTGTGGACGCAATTATCTTCTGCGTAGAAGGAGCGTCTGTATATCTAAGATAAGATAAAAACCATACTATTATTTATTAATAAATAGACAAAAATGTTAAAAATATTTTCTTTAATTTTAATCGCATTTTTATCTATTAAATAATTATAATCGATAATTTTTTTTACCGATTAATCGTAGCCCTACTTGAAATGGAAAAAAAATTGTTAAAAAATATTAACAATTTGTCTGGGGCCGATTTCACAGGGGCCGTAATGTCTGGGTCGTTTGGTCAGGACCGATTTGTCCAGGACCTACACTACTTGTAGCCATATAAAATGTATACTTAGTTAGCCACTAGTGAAATGAAGACTATCATATCTTTATAGCTTCATACATTCAATTAATTTTAAAAAAATCACTTCTACTTACCTCTCGTACATATTTATATTGATTGAACATTTACTTCACCTACTTTCAATTAAACTCAAATAAATATATCATTTTATTTTTAAAATTGGCTTGAAACAAATAATTTTTATTTTATTAACGTTTAAAATAATATTTAACAACACGAGCTTTGAATTTTCGCTATCCCCAGATTTGTTGCATAGTAGCATCTTAGTTTTAATAATGTTGTAAAAACGTTAGATAGATGAAATTGGTGCTTTTAGAAAGCTTACAGCTAACCCTTGAAAATGAAATATGTTTTAGAGTATTACGACAATATTTACATTTCTTGGCGAAGTACCTAGAAGGTTAGTTGAGATAACACCTTGCTAAGTAAGTTGTTTCTTATTCCAACGTTTGAATAATTTACTGATGTATTTTTTAAATTTCGCCATCTTCTTTCACATCTTTCCTACTAGCAATCAAACGTTTATTTGCGAGAAGGTTCAACTTTCAAAGTATGGTATTTATAGAGGTAGCCAGGATTGTTGTGTCGGATAAGGATCATTTCGGTCATTTTGTATACATATTTCAGGGTATTAAGCCTATAGGGACAAGGGAAAAGGCTTCAGGCACGAAGCGTTTGGGCCCAGCGGGGCCCAAACGTACCCAACTGTCAGGGGCCCAAATATTTCTAGCGGCGGCCCTGATGAGCCTATTGTAAGGGTCTATAATATGGGTCTATAGAATGGGTCTATAGTATGGGCCTATAGTATGGCTCTATAATTTAGGTTTATAGTATGGGTCTATAATATGGGCCTATAGTATGATTCTACAGTGTGGACCTATACTATGGGTCCTACAGTATAGGTCTATAGTATCGGCATATATGGGCCTACAGTGTGTCTATAGTGTGGGTCTATAATGGCCTATAGTATGTGTTTAGAGTAAGGTCCTATAGTATGGTTCTATTGTATATGAGCCTATAGTATGGGCCTATAGTATGGACCTTTAGTATGAGTTCATTTAGCTATTTGTGTGGGCAGGGTGTCGGAGTCCTCGACAGTACGTATTAATACAATTTTCTGAAAAAACTTTAATGAAAATGACTAAAATTAGTAGACATTTAGCCTTTCTCTTCAATAACACTAAGACATGAATCATCATTCTCATCATTGTTTGTCGCCCATCTGTGGCATGGGCCACCAAAAGTTCTCCAGGCATTCCGGTCTTGAGCCAGTACTTCCAGGTGTCCCTAAGTGTGACCACTTTTTTGTTCCTGCCTTCAGTTCCCTTCTCCCCTTCTCTAAGTCATTCTGGGTCGGCCTCTTTTTCTCTGTCTCTTGGGGTTCCAAGTGAGGGCTTGTCCCGTAATACTGGATGTGGGCTTACTTAGGTTGTGAGCCATTCATCTCAATCCTAGCAGGCATATTAACTCTTACCCTGGTTCTTGTGGTATGCGCCGCCAGGTAATTACTAAAGATAACAATAAAAACTTATGGTCCTTTATCAAATCTAGAAAAGTCTCAAATAATAAAACCTTTAATGATCATGAGACTAAAGCTAATATCCTTAACACATATTTCCCATCATCATTTTCTGCCTCAGGCGACAAGAAAGTTCTAATAAATTTTAATAAAAAGGAAGAAATAGGTAACATAACTGTAGACGAAATAGGTACATATCAACTCCTAAAAAAACTTTAAAATAAACACAGCTACTGGCCCAGATTAATTTCCTGCAAGGTTTCTAAAATAACTAAGCAAGGAACTGTCCCAAATCCTTGCAGTTCTTTTTGAAGCCTCTCTAAACCAGGGTAAAGTGTCCCAGGATTGGAAATTAGCAAAGGGAACTCCCATCTTTAAGAATAGTGATAAACCAGACCCTGATAATTACAGACCTGTATCACTTACTAGTATCACCTGTAAATTGCTAGAACACTTAATATATATAAGAATAGTTAACCATCTAGACAAACATGCTATATGCCCACATCAAAATGGCTTTAGAAAAAAAAACAGATCAAGTGAAACACAATTAATAGGTCTAATAGATGAACTATCAAAAGGCTTAGACAATAATGATCAAATAGATACAATATTACTAGACTTCTCAAAAGCATATGACAAAGTTCACCCCCTTATTTTATTTTTAAAAACGTAACTACTTTGGAATCTCAGGTCCCTTATCGCTGGATCCTAGACTGTAATAATTAAAGGGTCTAAATCTGCAACAATAAAGGTCAACTCAGAAGTTCAACAAGGAACTTTTCTAGGTCCCTTACCATTTTTAATTTATATTAATGATTTACCTAACGACATCTAAACAGGAAAAAATGTTAGGTTATTTGCTGGTGATTGTATAATTTAAAGAACAATTAAATCAGAACAAGATAGCAAAATTTAATTTTAAAAAAGACTAAAATGAATTGATAAAATGGGAAACTAACTGGAGAATGTCTTTCTACCCAGAAAGGTGTAAACTAATAAGAATAACAAAGAAAAAGAAACAAATAAATTCAAAATATTTCATTCATGGAAAAGAACTAACCCAAACTAAAGATTGATAATAAATGAGATACTATCATGGAAACACCATGACAATAAGGTTATTAAAAATCAAATAAAACCTTAGGCTTTATAAAAAGAAAATTCTACAAATGTAATAAAGATATAAAACTAAAATCTACCTCACCTAGGTGCAGTGGCGTAGCCGGGGGGGGGTGGCGGGATGGTCCAGCCCGGGCGGCACTCATTTAGAGGGCGGCATTTGTGGGCCTTTGAAAAGTAAAGCCAATCCTGACAATCGCCCTTTTTCTTTTGAAGGGGGAAAACCAAGGTGTAACAAAAATATTGTTGATTTCGAGTCTTAAATAAAGATTTCACGCAACATTTGTTTGAATATTTAGTGGTTGTTATAACTAACACAAACTCGTTCATAAATTTAAAATCGATAAAAATAGGTATCATGTGTTTGGAAACTTAAGCGGTATAAGAAAAAAAATGGCTCTTTTATTAGAAAACTGCGCGCGCGCACGTGCACGCACACGCGCACACACACACACTGACGGTGACACACACACACACACACACACACACACACACACACACACACACACACACACACACACACACACACACACACACACACACATAAACACACACACAAACGAGAACAACACATCACTGCTGGGCTGAATAATATGTACTATTAATTTAGCCACGACAGTCTTTGCGTGGAATCTCGACATGCGCAGAATGATGCACTAACAAGTACCTCCGTGACATCGTGGCTCAAATATTGTGTTTAACTTGGAAGAAGTTATTTAAATTACTGTTTCAGTTTTCAGAAAATTATTGTAAGGTAACTTACTAAAAATTAAATTTATTTTGTTATATTACATTAAAGTGGCACACATAACTTGTGTTTTTCATTAAAGTACGGTCATTCATTAAAAATGCTACGCCTATCCAATGTTCCCTTTAATGCTTGCTGGTCCGTGTGCAGCGCCCTAAAACTCATGCGAAAAGTTGCACATCCATTCTTTTGCGAAATATTTTTTTAAAAATTTGCTGCACAACAATTCTAAACTGCTGCGCCGCGCTGGTAAGATATCTGAACGGCCGCGTAGCTTAAAGGGAACATTGCGCCTATCCAATTTAAGTAATGTGTAAATAATTTTAAATAGTCTATTGTATTAAAAAAATTATTAAGATTTATGGCAAGAACATGAAAATATTTAAATTTATCAGTAACAAAAATAATATTGAAAAAGGCATACTTAAAAAATTCAATTGTCTTGGAAAAATTGACAACTGAAGAAGTAAATAGTAAAACGATATCAGATGTTGAAATTTTACTCAGTTCAATTCAATCGTTTTCTTTTCTGTGGTATCTCAATTTATGGGAACCCGTCTTTTTAAATTAATGAAACCCATTTCATGGAACAAAGATATGCGCTTGTTAAAGAGTTGGAGATACCAACTGAACGACGAGTTAGGAGAAAAAATATGACGTGATTCTGTCTTAATGGCAAGAATTGCAGCGAGAAATGCTTTTATCCATAGATGTAATTATAAAAGAAAATTAAAGAACGCGCTGATGAGATGCATGTACTTGCAAGAAAATAACCGTGCAGAATACCATGTAGACTACTAAATGAAGAATTTGAACATCTAATAAATTTCTTCATTGAAATTTAAAGATCAGTTCAATATTGAAAGAAAAAGGATTCAGGCTTTTATGGCTATACATAAGATTGGTCTTAGCAATTGCGGGGCCCTATATAGCTTAGTCTGCGAAAAGGATTGCGCGGGGCCCAGGTGGGGTATGGATAAGTTATTAATAAGAATAATAAGTAAAATTTAAGATAGGTGGGGTGTATGAAAGCGCGGGGCCCACTGCGGCCGCATAGGTTGCAGTGGCCAAAGACCAGCCCTGGCTGTACCTACACTATAAGAAGAGGCATTAAACTAGAAAAATGGTGGGAAATGCCCTTTGATCTATTAAATTGTCTTTAACAGTATAGATTGGAAAACATTATAATTTTGTTGGAGCTTTTTTCAACATTTGCTACCAGAATATCTAGTTGTGAAAGGATATTCTTCAAACTGAAGTTGAAAAAAAAATATATTCGCTTCAAAATAAATGATTTTAGACTATAAAATCTTGCAATATTGTCCATAGAACCAGATATTACGAAATAATTTAAATTTTGTTAACATAATACACGATTTTTCTACTATGAAAGTTAGGCAAGTAAATGTAAAAATATGTTTACATACCAATGTATACAATTTCTTTTTTTCTTCTTTTTTTTCTTTTAAAAATATCTTGATTTTTTTAAAATAAATGGGTATCTATAGGAATATCATCTTCTGCGGCCTCTTTTTATTACTGCTTACATAAATAGGGCATGCAATGTCAAAAATGTTCCCCACCATTTACAATGTACTTCTTTTCAATTACAATTTTTTTATTCATGTTTATTAAATTATAAAAACCATCATTCGATTGACTTAAGGGGCCGTCCAAATATGACGTGGCTCGATTTTCGCTGATTTTTCACCCCCCCGCGCACTATTCACACGATGTCCCAAAAACTTAGACCGTTGAGTCAATCTGACTTCAGAATAGTCCCC
>MUZC01003208.1:404495-416006 GCA_002072015.1 Radix auricularia
AAAAAACAACTGTACATTACTGTGTACAGAAATTGCTTCGATAGTGACCAAATTCAAAACATGGGGACAACATTGGGTGAAAGTTTTAAGTCCACTCTTAATTCCAGACATCACAGATGCGCCATCGTATGCCTTTCCTCCACAGATTGTGATGTCAATGTTTCGCTTTTGTAATGTGTAGTTCCGTTAGAATCTTCTATGCAAATGCAGGTTTGCAGCATTTCTGTTTACCAAAGTATACAAGCCTATAAATCTTTCCTCAACATTTCTTAATTTTAAAACTGAACGTAAAGTGACATCTGATGAATTTTAGATATATTAATGGTTGAATCAATAATTAAGGAAAAGAAATGTGAAGACTTAACTTTATTATCAATTGCTGCTGATAATTCAGGTGCATATGATTGAATTAAATGAATTTGCACATCATTACGTAAATAAATTCATTTTTCTTTTTAAAATTAGATGACTGTTTAAAGTGGAATCATTGTTGGCTAATAAACTTAACATTTAACGAAAATTTCCAGTATTTTTACAGCTACCAGCAATAAAGCAAGATTGTTCTCTGTATCCTCTGTTTTGCTAAAACAATGTCACGCCTAATATTCCTTTCAATGCTTCTCTATTCTTTTCCACTTAGCGACGCTCCTGACTGACCAAATCCAGATATTGCAGTTTTGAAATACGATATTTAGCAAGCCAATATTGTCATATTGCAGTTTAGGATTGATTAAAAGTTTTGTGTTTAACAATCTTTTTTTCTGCTCTAGTTACATCTTTTTAGTGTTCATTAAGGGCGTCTCAAGGGGGGCGCCATTTGAGACCGAACAGGTGCGCGGGGGGGGGGCGACCCGCCCCCCTGCCCTATAGCTAAATCCGCCACTGGTTGGCTTGTTTTGTGTGTGTGAAAAATTACTTGGAAAGCGGTTAGCGCACCAAAATTGACGTTACATAATTTATTATAAAGAATAATAGAGATATTTTTGTAACCAATTAATATTTCTTTGGATTAAAAATATTTTAATTTTTAATACTTTGGTGATTGCGATTTTTTTAAAGAACAAAAATTCAACCCTTAGCCCGTCAAACCTAACATATTTCTGGACTTAACTTTGAAGTGAGTACATAATAATATGGTTACACTGTATAAATCAATAGTAGCGAACCTTTTCGGGGCCCCGTGCCCAAAATTTTAACGAAGACGCACGTATTTATAGCAAGGTGCCAACACTCCAAAGAAACCCGAAAATTGCCATACGTTCATTATCGCTGTAATAAATCATCCTCCCATACATTTTAACTGCTTCTGTATTTCTAGATTGCCCAGATGGCTGGTACAGCAACAACGGATTCTGCTATCGTTTTCAGAGTGATCTCCCTGCCAAATACGACGACGCAAGAGCATCTTGTAACGTAGGTGGCGTTCTTCTCCAATACGTCAATCTCGGTTAAGAAATACATAGTTTAAGCTTAAGTTTAAAAAATGTGTCTTTTAAACGTTTTTTCTTCTTTTTTTCTTTACATTTTGAACATATGCATTTACATTGCCTTAACTTAAACTCGGACATATTGTTATACGCAATTCAAACCATAAAGTACGGTACTTTGTTTTATGAAAAAACAATCTCCACTTCCATCACCTGTGACAAATTTATAAATCCTAAAGCGGTTCTCACTCTTTTGGTTGATTTTTAAAGCAAATATTAACATATAATTACCATTTAATACCATTTAAACGCACCCAGGATTCAACAGCTAAATTTACGTATGACCAGAGTCACATGTCACCACAAGACTGGTTTAAGTTGTGCTTACAAAACAATATTTTTCATGATTTAAAAGTGTGACCACACAAAAGATGTTTACACCACTAGTGCATCCGTAATATGATCATACTTTCTGAGACCTCAACCCCCGACACACACACACTTCCAAGGTGTGACAAATTTGTTAACAGTACCTGGGGGTTTACCCCACGAGTTACCCTTTTATTATCGCGACCATATCCGATGAGGTCTAGATTACTTTTGATTCTGACATGTCTCCAAAAGATTTGCAAGATTCCGCATTGTATTTTAAGTTTTAAGTTTCATTTTTACAACCAAAATGACTTCTCAAACACATTTCATTTACCTTGCTAGGCTAATCATAATTGTGTGCTTTAAGTTTTTTTAGCGCATTTTCGAGAAGTCGAATGCGCTATTGCACCCGTTTTGTCCGTCCGTCCGTCCGTCCGTCTGTCATCACCCTTGATCTCAGCATCCATAAGTCCTAGACCCATGAGGTATATATGTTTTTGTATGTCCTGACCTGCCATTTGTGCATCAACACTCAGTTACTCGATCCGTTAAAAAACCCCGTTAAAACTACCAAAAAATATTTCGAATCGAGAGGTAACACTAGCGCAGAGAACGGCCGCCATTGCCGGAAGTCGAATACATAGTTTTTCAAGCATTGAAGAGTGGTGCGAAAGCGTGCAAAAGAATTAGTTTTTTTTTTAGTTGACGTCATTAGAATATGTGTAAAAGTTTAGAGAGTTTTACGTCATCATTTGTGGTGACTTGTAGTTAGATTAAAGAGAAAATAAAATTTTTTAAAATGTAAAGAAATGACTTTTAAATTAAAAAAATGTCAGGTATATTCATTACACAAGAAAATGCATAAAAATATGTCTAAAATCTAAACACAATTACTGATAACTACATAATGCTGATATCTAACATAAGTACTGATACATAATACGAAAATGCGCTAACACGTCCTGAATTCCAATAGGGACCAGG
Source organism: Radix auricularia (assembly GCA_002072015.1). NCBI lineage: Eukaryota > Metazoa > Mollusca > Gastropoda > Lymnaeidae > Radix > Radix auricularia. Next base: position 407,279 of record MUZC01003208.1, read on the forward strand.
CTTAACATGATTTTTTTTGAATTAGGTCACAATCCACATGATGCTTACTATATAATAATGTTTAAAAAGCAAAGTACAATTTTCCTCTAATCTTAACACAACAAATTACAAATGTATGATAGTTTGTAAACAATGACGAATGTTGTTTTAAATAGACATAACATTTAGCTTGATACGGAAATTCTACCCAACTAAGAAATCAACATTCTCTCTGTAGCATCAAATCTGTTCCTCTAGGCTTTTAACATCATATCTAATTCTAAAACTGCAACGAAATCTTTTACGTCAAGAGATCATTAATGTCAAGAGATCATTATAGTTGACAGGGCATTAACGTGCCTAATATTGTCAGAATATGTAACGTTAAAAACTACTGCCTAAAAATAATGTTTTTTTAATAAAGATTTTTTTGTGTCATAGTACAGTTGTCTTCTATAACATTTCAATACTCTATTTCTAGAATTACATTTGTTCCGATCATTTCATGAAAAGAATAAAAACCATTTTCAAAATTTAATGAAAAGTGATTGGACTTACAAATCAAGAATATTGCGCTATTATTATTAAATTAAGAAATGCAAGCTGCATTTACTGTTAGGATATAAACATACTTCAAACTCATCCCATATGATTCCGGAATCAGTGTAGCATTAGGAAAAGTCCCCCCCCCCCACATCCTTCTCATTTTCCACGTTTCTTTCCTGACACACTTGTGCTGTGTCAAGATTGTGAACTGACCTGTAATGTCGAAGGGAAACAACCCCGTTCTGGATTGCATGTTTGTTTAGAAGGTGTGCATATATTGATCCCCTGTCTGAACGGTGCTCCTCCACTTTTAAAAAGTACATGTTCACATACGAGGTGAGATAATGTGGGGGAGGGTTGGGGGGATTGGGTTGAGGTGCAATCATGTTAGGAGCCATGACACAAATACGTTGCTGCATTACCTCCCTTAAAAAGAAAAGTAAACAGTTATTTATCATTCCTTTTGGTATTCACTCAGTAAAAAGAAAAAAAAAAGAAGAAACGTTAGTACTATAGTATCTCTATAGGTGTTCCCAATTGTTCTTCATATTTGGATGGCTGAAATAAGCCTGATAATTAAAATGTTTAACATAAACAGATAGAGAAGTCCAGAACGGGCAGAGAACGAAATTGTAACCAAAGAAGGCAACAATTCCAGTAACATAAAGATATTATGTCACTGAGCTCAGAAATACTCTGTCTCCATTAGTAGCACAACATCACGTACATGAAAGTTTAGAATAAATGTCAAGCCATGTGTCATGTGAATACATATAGTTAGAGTCACGAATGGTCAAATATATTAACTGCCAAATGTGTATAAATATATTTTGAAATAATAATAATAAAAGGGCACCATCGGTGTCATTGTCCACCCAACGTCTGGCATAGCAGTAACATCAAGGATGTCCCAAAAAATGTATCTTAAGAATAGTGTAATAAATTGAGGCCCTAGTGCAGTGTTTTTCAACCAGGGTTCCGCGGAACCCAAGTGTTCCGCAAGGGCCAGCCAGGTGTTCCGCGATTGAATTTTTAAAAAAATTTTATAAACAAAAATTTAGGGTTAAAACCGATCAGGACCGCATCATGACTAACCTGCGAACCTGCGTAACTGCCCCATGCTATGCATGCGCACTATCGGTTATTAGTTGTTGCACTTGTTTACCTCCATTCTATTTCCGTTTCCGTTGTTAGACGCGTACGGCGTCGTACGCATTCATTTTCAATTAATTTTAAATCTAAAATCTAAATTATTCTAAATGTACATTTACCGCTAACATGGACCGATTTATTAAAAAACGAAGGTTAGATGAAGCTGACGTTACTGAGGAATCGCCTGAAGTTGCATCCGAATCCACAGAGCCGACGGTGAAGAAAATTGATGTTGTCGATTCTCGTCGTAAGATTCGTCAGTACAGTGACAATTATTTAGCTATGGGATTTACTTGGACAGGAGACGCCGACTGTCCATCGCCTCTTTGCATTATTTATGGGGAACAGCTTGCTAACAGTGCCATGGTGCCAGCTAAATTGAAACGACACTTGACTACATTACATCCCAATGCAGCAAAGAAAGATGTCGCGTACTTCGAGAGAGCACTGAACCTGAACAAAAAACAAGCAGCAATATTCGAGGTAAAAGTCAAGATTAATGAGAAAACTCTAGAAGCAAGCTTTGCTGTTGCAGAGATTGTAGCTAAGAAAATGAAATCACATACTATCGCTGAAACAGTAATTTTACCAGCGTGCCAAGAGATGGTTAAAATTATGTTTGGACAAACTGCCGTATCTGAAATCAATAAGATTCCACTGTCAGACAATACGATAAGCAGGCGTATAGCAGACATGTCAACTGACATTGAAAGTAATATCCTGTCGAAGATTAAGAATCGCGGATTGTTCGCACTTCAGGTGGATGAGAGCACCGATGTCAGTGGTAAAGCACAGCTGTTAGGGTTTGTACGTTTTATTGACAATGATGCTATTGTTGAAGACTTCTTCTGCTGTAAAGAGTTGTCGGAAACAACGAGAGGACAAGATGTATATGACGTTATCAGTGGATATTTGCAGTCCGGTGACTTGACATGGAAAAACTGCGTCGGCATTTGTACGGATGGTGCTCCTACAATGACGGGAAACGTCAAAGGTTTTGTCTCACTGGTGCGACAGACGAATCCAGATATCGTGGGCACCCACTGCTTCATACACAGAGAAGCACTAGTTGCTAAAACAGTGGGAGAAGATTTAAAATCAGTACTGGACAAGGTGGTGAAAATAGTTAATTACATGAAGATGAGACCTCTTAAATGTCGCTTGTTTGCCAAACTTTGTCAAAGCATGGAAGCGGAACATATCACACTCATTCAACATACAGACGTGCGATGGCTGTCTCGTGGAAAAGTACTATCTCGTTTCTATGAGCTGAGAGAGGAACTTTGGGCGTTCTGTTCCAGTGAAAAACTGAAGGAGTTTGAAAACGCTCTGAGCAACGAGAGCTGGTGTTCTAAAATAGCTTATCTGGCTGATATATTTCAAGAACTCAACATTTTGAACAGTGGTTTGCAAGGCAGAAATGAAAACATCTTGACTTCAAGTGACAAAATAAACGCTTTTCAGAAGAAACTGTTGCTGTGGAAGAAGCGTGCAGCTGCTGGGAATTTGGAAATGTTTCCCAACGTTAATCTCACCAACCACCAAGACATTCTGCCGTTGATCGTCCACCACTTGGAAAGTCTGTCCAGCTGTCTCAACAAATACTTCCCATCAATATCTGTTGACCAGTATGACTGGGTTAGGAATCCATTCATTGAACTTGAATCGTGCGAAGGGCAGTTTACTTTGAAAGAGGAAGAGGAGCTGGCTAGCATTGCAAGTGACAGAACACTTAAACTCAAGCATGCAGAGCTCAACATGGATACGTTTTGGTTATTGGTTGAAAACGAGTACCCTGCAATTGCTGAGAAAGCTTTGCGACTTCTGTTGCTTTTTTTCCACCTCTTTCATGTGCGAGTTTGGATTTTCGGCCATGAGTAACATCAAACACAAGAAACGAGAACGCCTTTTGTCTGTCGAAGAAGAACTTCGCATATGTCTATCCAAAATTCGGCCAAGAATACAGCTGCTGTGCACAACGCGTCAAGCACAATGTTCACACTGAAAATTTTTCCATACTCGACCAAACATGCATCTATCATTGTAAACTGCATTTATTGTCGATGATGTTGTTGAATGAATAAAATCAATAAATAAATAATTAGTCCTGTAAGACTTGTAAGAACTGTTGATTAATGGTAGATCGAAAAAAATTTGGGGTTCGCCATGAAGGGACATAAAGGGGTATACAGGTTCCGCCAGAAATCTGACGACACCAAAGGGTTCCCCTGAATAAAAAAGGTTGAAAAACACTGCCCTAGTGTATAGTGTAACTAACCCTTACACTAACACGGAAGCGATTGTATGAGGTCACAGAAAGCATGCAGTTTACGCTACACTGTATTTCCCAGCATTGATTCTGTTGAAGCAGAAAAAAAGAGATCGAGGTTTGGAATGGCATTCACTCCTATTTCAAACAGGTTGGGAAGGGTGGGGTGGAAAAATGTAGAATATGGCACTTTTTTAAGCTAACAATCAGGTGAATTTCATGAAGTTGAATTTAGCGGACCAAACAAATTGCTTAAAGTTCGACCTCTTTAATGGCAATAATTCCTTCCAATGAAATAGTGGATGGAGTGAGGTAGTGCAACGTCGGGGAACTTAGGTTGGGTAAAAACTTACCACCCGATAGCCCTCTAACATAATTATGGGCATTCATTAATATGATTATGACTAATAAATACTAAAAGACCATTAAATAGAAAATGTATAGTTTATAGTTACTACATATAATGAAATAGTCGTCGTTTTAGAACATGTATAGGCCATAGTTGTTACATAATATTAAAAAGCTATTGGTAACCAGCTCCAGTCAAGATCCGCCTTGAAGAATAAAATAATGAGGTTACGCTCTGTGAAGCTAACGAAAGAAACCGAGACACGATCGGAGAAACATTTAATAGGCACATTCAAATATCACGGGAAGGACGAACGACCTTTGTATGGGTTGAACGCTGTTAAATGTGTATATAACAAGGCGTGGGATGAATTTGTGTCACACTGTTGTAGCACACACGGAGAATAAGACCTCCCATAGTGGTAGATACGCACTTAACGTTAAGATGTGAACGCATTGAATTAGGTGTACTAATAGATCAATAATACAATAACGAAATTTGAGGTACATTAACATGGTTTTTGAATTTGAAACATAATTTTAAATTATGTTATCAGCAATTATTTAAAATTAAAACTCTTTGCAATTCAGCTATGCCGGTAAAAAGAAATACAATTAGGTTTAAAAGGTGAGAGGGGCTGGGGAACCTTAAGCTATGGCTATATCAATTTTTTTTTCATGTGGTAATATCTAATCATTTGCAAACGCTTTAAGGAAAACTAAATTAGTTCGTCTTATAGGAAGTGGGTCGAGGTAAAGCGGGTGTTGATATGTAACATTCAGAATACAATACTTCATTCAAATAATTTTTATCATAGAGCTAAATGTATTGACAAGAAAAGAAAACGAATCTTACAAATTACTGTTGTAGGCTACATGTTTATTTATTCTATTAATTTTTTTTTCGTGTGAAACTGCAAAAGAAATCAGAGCAAAACTCAACTCCATAATTTTTTGCAAAAAGTTTCACGCAACTCGTTTTTATATAGATCTAGATCTAAGTCGATTAAGCCCTATTTGCTATGTCATCTCTTTTTTGGAAGCAATTTTAGGAAATTAGTTTTATATGTTACGTTAATTATAAAATTTTGTTTTTGCGCGTGATACAAACAAACGTCACTCCTTTTTAAAAACTATTCCAAATTAGTTTCTTTCGCATGTTTCTCATACTTTTTATAACAGTTTAATACACATTTAAATATATATGCATGTTTGTGTTACAAAGCAAAAATTGTATGAGTTTTTAAAAAAAAAAAATTAAAGAATAAAAAATTATAACGCATACTTTAAATATTTTTTTTTATAATTCGTATTTAAAAAATGTCTCTTCCTTCAAACTAAATTTTTTTAAATTACCCTTGAAAAATTTATTTTAAAAATTATTTTTATTATATTTTTATATGCACACACGGAGATAATAGGTCTAACTTTATTTAGCTTAATTAAGTTATATTTTTATCCAGTGCTTTTTTTCAGTTGGAACTCATGCGGACTGAGTTTCCATACCTTTTTTGATCAGATTCGTGTATATTAATATAGATAGTCGGCATTTTACTCACTGTCAGTCCTTTTTTACAGTGGGGACTCATGAGAACGGCGTAAATTACAGTTTACAAATAAACAAACCAAGTGGCAAACGCTAATATTCTACTAATATGATATCTATGGACCATAGATATATTAGTTATTATTAGTAGAATAAGAATAACAGCGTTTACCTTAAGTTAAGAAACAGATGTGAAATGAGTTCCCAAACATTTTTCGCTAGAAAAAAAGCACAGTTTTTATCATAAATATTTATTTTGGATTCACGATACTTGGCAAACTCAAACATCAATCCTAGTTTAAAAATTTAAGTAATTTTTGAAGGGTCTAATTAACAATTTTGCTAACATTAGAATAGCAAAATATACGGCTGAATCCGATTATACATTCCCAAATGGGTTATATAGCAATTATGTGTTCTCTTCCTTTGTAATTTAGGTTTAGAATTTTTATTTGTTGACCTTTAGGGTTTGGGTTAGGTTTAGTTATAATTGTGAATTTAGGGTTAGGGTTAGTTTTAGAATTTTAATAGTTGAATTTTCCAATTTCTTTGGGGTTGGTATGCGGCATATCAACTTATCAACAAAGATGGCGGCGATGTTGAGTGGGAACGTTAAGTCGGATTTAACCAAATACACAAGTGTTAGTGTAACAGGGCAAAGATAACACCAAGAGGCAGTTGAAAAAGTAATTATTTTTTTTAAAAAGTAATTAATTAAATAAATAAAGATTGAACAACAACAACAACATCACTACTCTAAATAGTTAAGGGTAGGGATGGAGACAGACGTCCGTTGCCGTTATTATTTCGGTAGTATTCTGTAGTTTATTTATTATTATTATTTAGTCTATTTCCTGTTTCAAAGTTGCAGTTCTCAATTATTGAAAACTGTACCCCTCGACTACATTTTCACTTAATATTTCTGTAGGTGTGCTTATATAAAAACTATATAATATATAAATATTTAAGATGTAACTGTAACACTATCCATAAATAAAATTGTGTGTGTCTTCTAACCTCGATTTTGTTGTATTTTATTTTTATCCCAAGCCCAAGCAATGAGTATCAGTATGAGTACACTGATTCAGTATTCATTATTGACTATTGATATTGTGAAAAATTCTAGTTTTATTATTTTTAATAATAATAATAAAAACATATTTTTAACAACTTCTCGTTAACAAACCAAATAAGTATTAGCTTTGGAAATGAAACAATCAGAAAATACTGTAATTTTTTAAATCAAGAATTTTAGAAAAATACATCCAGATATTAGCATGGAACAACAAAATGTACCGTGTGCAGACTTCTTGTCATGATTCATTGGCAACCATTCAACATCAACCTCATTTTGACTCTACTACTACTACTACTGCTTTGTTCTCATTGTTTCATTCATAAAAAGTGCCGTGTTCAAAAGCTATTTAACCATTGGTTATAATTAATTATGAGTCAAAGTTGTAGTTGTAGGTCCAAAATGAGTTCCTAATTTCATGTGTACATGTTAATAAAGGATAGTTTGTTTTGTCATGAGTCATTTCAAAATGAAGGTATGCAAACATGCACACACACAATATTTAAAAATCACATTATAACGAAACACGTTTACCTGGTAGATCAATTGATGCTTATTAAGTATTAAGTAAAAATTTAAAAAAATATATATTACTTTTATATTAAATAATTTTAAGACAACAACACGTAACAATAACAAAATATTTTAAAATACAACAAACAAACAAAATCGAATTTAGAAGACACACACAATTTTATTTTGTCGGATACTTCAATTTTAGAGTCACTTGAAAGTGTTATATCTTAAATATTTATATTTTATATAGTTTGTGGCCCTATAATATTAAGAAAAAATGTAGCAGAGTGGTACATTTTTAAAAATAATTTAGAACTGCAACTTTGAAACAGGAAGTAGGCGAAATAATAATAAATAAACTACAGAATACTACCGAAATACTTCCGAACGTCTTTCTCCATCCCTACTAGTACCTAATTAAGAAGGTAGTGAGTATCGCCTCGTCAAGACGACCCAATATGCGGCTGGATACGCGCTCGTCCACTTCCGGTTATTGTAAAAAAATTGTTTCTAGAATTGAAGAACTACGAGTACCACCCCCCCTCCCCCAGTAATTAAACTTCGTCCACTGTTATTAAACTTATTAAGCATCGTTCAACTACAACTGGATGGCAAAAATAAAAAATTAAAATAATAATTAATAATAAAATTTAAATCCAATATACGTCTTGCCTAAATCTTAACTAATTAATCTATATTAATGCTTTCTTTTTGAATATGTTGTTATTATTATTATTATTATTACTATTACTTTCAATTTTAAAGTTTTTGTTGTTGTTTGGTTATATTGAAATGTGTATTATTTTTTTTTAAAATGAAAGTTCAATCTTTTAGGTTGCTAAGTCGCGGCAGGCCTAGACGTTTCAGATGAGCTCCCACGATTTACATCAGGGTCAGCTCATAAAGTCCTTACAGAAATAACCCTATATCAGTAATATTAGGAAACAGTTTTGTTGGGGAACCCTGCGTATCATTGCTGAGTATGATGCAAAGTAATGTCCCAAGTTGGGCCAAAGAATTTAAGTACATTTGACAATAAACAAAGAAGAAGATTTCTAAAGAAAACATATTTAATTATGTGCTTGCAGTAACAAGACCACATTTTATTTGGCATTTAAGCCTTTCCTAGGCTGCATATGAAAAGTCAAAGTAAACATACAGTATGAACAAAAAATGATGAGAAACATTTTGCTGAATTCATTCATAATACATTTATATTATATATAACAAATAATCACATAAAACAGCATATCAAACACCCACACAAACAAAGAAAAAAAGTGTACCATTTTACTTT
>MUZC01003208.1:419423-472346 GCA_002072015.1 Radix auricularia
GTTTTGTGACAATGGGGAAAGGGGGGTAAAAATCGCAAGGCGTCATTCATGGACGGCGAAAAAACTTATAAAATATAAAGATATAAGCAGTGAAATCGCCACCCCGTTATGTTTATATAACTTAACGGCTGAAACACTGGGCGAAAGAGAAACATCTACTAATTTCAAGAAATGGAAATATAAATCAGACGGATATATTTTAGCAATGTGTGAACGTTTCCGTTTGGTCTGAATTTAAAATTTCAGAATTTCGTTTGCATTTAAATATAATTTATAAAACATTATTGCATATCAGTCTTGACTCATTCAGTCAGTTACAAATGCCGTTAGAGTCTGCGCGGTTTACGTTACTAGGCTTGGTATTATGCAAATTATATTTGTTGTGAGTAAGTACCCATTCAGTGGAGACACCCCTCCCCCTTCCTCCGTACGCATCCATACGCAAAATGGTTTTCCAGTTGTGGCTTTCACTGTTTACTGTTACTTTAGATACTTTAACATTTCTCCTTTTTCCTATATTCTGTGTCCTTTGTTTTTGTTTTTCCTTTCTTTTCATTCTTTATCTTATAATATGTTTTAATATTTATGTAAGTAATTATTTATGTTATTGTACTGATGAAGGCATTAGCCGAAACGTCTACTTTTATTAGTATTAGTTCATAAATAAAGCTTAAATTTATGTCTTCTTACCCAAATAGTTTGTGTAATTTGTTTTTTAAAAGAAATATCAAGCTATCGAACATTTTTGTAGAAGTTTTATTTTAAGTCGCTAATTTACAGGTGACATCATATTTAACACTCTCTCACACACCGTCACAAATGCATGACCCCCTCCCTTACCCCACTTGGTGCATGATGTCAGTCAAGGACGACTACTTAATTTTCATTGGCTTATTATTTTGTTTGCGTCTCAATAGCCTGTGGGCTATTAAGACGCTAGCGTCTCAATAGCCACTGCCATTAAGAATTGATGTTATAATTCTTTCTTATTAAATTTAAAAAAAATTGCTTTATTACATCGTATCCAGTGTAAAATTCTATTATACTACGTGTAATTCTTTTTATCTGAGATAAAAATATGTAACTCATTTTATAAAATTTTATTTGTTCGTTTGTAAGGGGGAATAAATGAAGTTAAATTCTAAAACATTATGCAATAAATTTGTTCCCCTGAAGAAATATTTATAGGCATCTTACAAGAATAAACTACAAACAAGAGTTAGGAATTATCTCCTAAAATGAAGTATTTTATTGTCGCATTTTAAAAATAATATCTCAATCCATTTTGAGCTAAATTAGACACACACACACACATAATAATAATAATAAAAAAAACAGCAACCACATCAACTTACATTAAAATTCCAAATTTAAAAAAAATTGTAACTAGTATTAGTACTATAAACATATAAATATTAGTACTATTAACATATAACTGCACAATTTAGCCTAAATCGAGTGAAATTGGCTATTATTTTGTTATCAGCCGCTGGGAGTACGCATGCGCGACGACCAGACCTGACCCGTGCGAACAATATTATAAATTATATGCACGGGAAAACCGTGCAAATAATCACTTCGAATTTAAAATATAATTTGCCAAGAAAATGTATATTATTCCGATTTTAAACACCCCCATCAACAGTTTGAGCAAATTTTAAATGAATTTTTTTATTAAGGATTTGATTTTTGAAAATAATGTAAATAACTTTTGCCATCATTTTAAAATTACAATTTAAACGATTTTTTTTTTTTAAAAACGTATTAGTTTTGAACACAAATAGTGTGTACAGAAATTATTTTAAAATGTTAAATTATAGAAAGCAAAATAATTAAACTTATTCATTTTAAATCATTTATCCGCACATTTGGTAATCTACTAATATGCTGTCTTTCTTCTTTTAATTACTAATTACATCTTTTAGTGCATACTTGATAGAAAGCTTTAAATATTTTTCTTTAAAATCTTTTAATACAGGTATATTTTGATGCTTTTGCATGCATGTTGTTTCTATTATCTTGTTGATGTTAGAATTATCCATAGATAACTTTTGAGGAAGTCATTAAAGAATGTATTATTATTTAAAATTTAAAGTTACAAATTGAATTATGTAATTGTAGCTGTTTTATAGCTTTTATATACAACAGTGCTTTGGCACAATCTTACTTGATTTTTTCAGTGTTTTATATTTTAAATTTAATAAAGAAATATTTTCACCCCTTCCACAGCTTAATGGTGCTGGTGTACTAAGTGTGGATAATTTGGAAGAGCATTCGTATATCTCGCAGTGGATGCAGAAAAATGACCCATTTCAGTAGGTTGACTTATTTCAAACTCATCAGATTACTAAAGCTAACTTAAAAATAACATCAATGTAGCATACAAATTCCAGGAGCAACAACTGGTTATGTACTTATAAATAATTAGTTCTGTGTTTTGCAGCTAACCCATTTTCTTATAGGAAAAAACGCCTATGTAAGTGCCACTTTTATCACCAGAATTTCAAAACCTTATTTATAACTGATTCATCCAACCCAAACCTCCCCGGAAACATATTCTTACTTCTTACTATATTATACTATAATTTTGGAATGTGGTAATGACAAAATTTGTATGTATGTGCTAATAAAAATTATGTTTTTAAGTATCAGTAATAAATAGATAATTAGGTCTTATGTACTCTTAAGTAATAATTATCAATAATATAATAAAAACAGTGCTCTTGGCTTTATTATGCCTTTTGAAAAATAGCATATATGGTTATATTTAGCCTATATAGCTGATTGCCATAGCATATTATGTTTGTATTGTTTAGCTCAAAAACCCATTAAGAAGAAAATATGAAACAGACAATTCATGTAATCAATGGTATTCTTTCTTTCAGACAACAATGGTATACAAGTGGTGTGAGAGTAGACACTAGCAACACTAACATAAATCTTACTAGCTCTGGTTTCAGTTGGGAGTCAACTGGACACGTTGTAGAAAATTTCCTCATGCCTTTATTTATTGCACCACCAGATCCAAAATTGTTGAAAGGAGTAATTATTTATGCATATGGAGGTAAGTTTTTAATAAATACATATAATCACAGATGCAGGTATTATGACAATTCTGTATTTGAATAAAAGGGATATAATATGTTTTAATTTTAATTTCTGATACTTTACATTTGGTTCAATAAATAGAATTAGGTCTAATATTGTTTTTTACTTTCTGAATTTAAATCTTCTTTAGTTAGATAATTGCATAGCTTTCTTATTCTGAATTAAGCATTAATCTTTGATAAATATAAAATATGCCATTTACCACAGTAAATTTGTTAAAAAGTGATCCAGAATCAGAGTGTGAATGATTTTGTTGAAAGTGTTTATTCTTATTTCCCTTATGCAGCATTAGGTCCTGGTTGGTTGTTTGTTGATGGTTCTGTCCCAAGGCCTCATATATGTAAAATAGCAACAAAAGAAGCCTATAGAATTGTTCAGACAAACAGAGGATATGGTAAACAATTATTTCATAGATTTAAAAAATTAATATTAGAACAACAGAAATTACAACATCAAAGACATGTTTTTTTTCTCTCTCAAATCTTGCTATTTTTCATGAAACCCCACTTTTTAGTTTTTCATATTCACCATATTTTTTAATGTATTTGACAAATCTATTAAATAAGAGGCATTTTTGTTAATTTCTTAATTAAGAAATTCATTGCTGTTCATACACTATAAATAGAGAACTTTTTTAAAATAGTCAATATTTAATGAAAACAAATGCAATTATATCTGTAATCTGCTTGCTGTAGATTACTATAAGCTAGAGTTAGCCTTATTAATTGTTAACTGGTTGTACATTTTTAAAACCTCATTGATATAATTAATAGTCATATATAATATATATGAAATAATTGAATTTGATAATTGTTAGCCCCATTTTTTTACATCTGATTTCATAGCACATATTGATTCTCATTCAGTAATCACAAACAGAACTGAACATAAACTATTTCTTAACAGATTATGGAATTGAAGATGCTGATATGGAAAATCTTGAATTCGGTCCTTATTTTATACAACAACCAAACAGTGTAGTGGTTGTGAGTTTGACTGAACCACTAACAATTGAATGCATTGCTCAGGGAAATCCTCCCCCTGTGTATAAATGGTATAGGGGAGCTAACTATAAACAAGAAGTAAATGAAAATTTAGATCCAAGGTAGGATCCCTTTGCTACTTATAATAGAATTATTATGGAATTAAAATTAAAAGAAGTCTGTTCAAAAACAACAGAGATGTAAAAACTGTACATCTAAAAAAAAATATTTAAAAGGTTCACATAGCTTGTCTTGTGTAAAAACATTATTCTTTGATTTAATATTTATCTGTGTGCATATAGAACTAAATAGTAAAGAGTGTACTCTTATTTGACAACAATTTTTAACTTATTATATTTCAAACAGATATTCAATCACAAATGGTAAATTGACAATAGTACCTCTCAATGATATTAAAGATACAAACACATATAGATGTTCTGCTGAAAATAAATTTGGCACAATTGTTAGTAATAGTGTGGACATATCGTTTGGATGTGAGTCATATTTTTTTTCTTATAAATCCTAAAAATTATTTCCTTTTACTATATTAATATATTTAAGTTTGTATAACTTTTAAAAACATTAATCAAATTAATGGATAACTAAAAAAAGCTGTTGAATTTTGAAATGATCTGGACCAGAAAAATGTAATGAAAATTTCTTTCATTGCTTTTTAAATAAAAATTTTAATTTTAATTTTTTAATTATTTTTTTTTATAGATTTGGGTGAGTTTAACAATGTACAAGATGCTGGAACAAGAGGAAAGGCTTTTGAGGGGGCAACAGTTGAGTGCAGTAAAATTAATTATAAACCAGGTAAGATTATTACACCCATTAAAAAAAAAAAATTAAATTATTTTTCTTTGAAGTATTATACATCAAACCATGTTGGAATGACTTAGCATAAATTATATATATTTATGAACCTTGGATAAAATTATTTAACATTGCATTCATTATGTTGAAAATTTTTTTTTCCAGCTATTGTTTACACCTGGATTAAAAATGGGCTTCAATTTGTAAGGCCAGAGTTTCAAACCTACATTTTTATTTCAAGAAATGGAAAACTTTATTTTTCTGAAATAACACAGACGGATGAAGGCAGATACACTTGCATTGGTAACTTGTTTTGAAGACATTGAAATAAAAATGTATCTGATTGTTAAATAACTTTTAACAATTAAAATGAAATTACCAGCTTTCTAAGTCATGCTTAAATATGTAATTTAGCTCGGACAGCTCTAAAAGGCTGATGTCATTTTAAATTACTGTTTTAATTTTAATATATATGTAAGTACATGTAATTGTTTTTGTACTGATGAAGGCATGAGCCGAAACGTCTACCATTATTTGTATTAGTTGATAATAAAGCTTTAATTTATTGTTTCCTTACACAAATAGTCTGTGTAATTTGTTTTTTTAATAAAAAAGCTTTATGCAGTCCTATTCTGTATGATATTTTAAATTACTGCTAGTCTATATCTATTTATCAATCTAATAACCCCCTTTTCAGACCATGATGGCCTATGGGGCAAGTGAAGTAGCATTAACAAGTTTCATATAGTCTCCACTAACGAGGAAAGGATTGTATGGCTAGCAAAATGCCCTAGAGGCCTTGCCAGCACCAATCTATTTATATTTATAACACACGATGGTTGAGTGGCATGCACACTTGGCTGCTGTACCAAGGGTCATGGGTTCAAATTTCCGGGAAAGCAGAGATTTGTTCCTGGGGTCAAGGGTATTTCTGAGTCCATCCAGCTCTAAGTGGGTACCTGACACTAGATACCCATTACAAGGGGGGGGGGGGCTGGGAATAGTATGATTCCTCATAGCCATTGCCTGTGAACACTGCGTCACTTTCCAATATGTTTTTAGCAGAATGTAGGATGAAATAATCTTTCGTATAGAAGGAGCATCTGTGCAGATAAGACAAATAGATATATTGATATATATATATATATATATAAATAGACAAATAAAACAATTCATAAACATCTCAAGTCTTTTATTACTTACAATACTTGTTTGTTTTTTTTTTAAATAATTTTTGTCTGCATAAAACTAGGGAATTTTTTAAAAAAGATTTCCTTTTCACTGTTTTCTCAGTTAGCCTGGCTGGTGTTAATCAGTTTACAGTTGGTAGCTCTCAGCCACCTTCAAGGAACAGCCTCCCCATTCCTCTCATTGTTGATGCTCAAAGTAAGAACTTACTGTATATTCTATTAAAATACATTTTGTGTATTATTTTCAAAAAACAATCAATATCTTAAATAAAACTGAGTTGCAGCACATTTAAGGTGAACATCAAAATAAGAATGAACCCTTTATTTGTTGTGAATTTTTGGAAATAAAGAATATAATTTTAACATTTAAAAGGGGTAGTTTTTAAGGAATTTTTATTTTGCAGCTCCTCAAGCTAACTGGGGGCCGATTATCCAGAATGATTTTATATCAGTGTTCCCATCAACACCACTTGCTGGCCAGGATGTCAGACTTGAATGCTTTGCCTATGGATCGTAAGTATTAAAACATGACCCCTTTACATAAAATAAGTCAAATGTTTATTTCTTAGATACCTTACTAAATAACCTTTCAGCCTTCAGATTAAAATATAATTAAATATCTTATAGTTCTGTTTAAAAAAATAGACAAACAAATTGTGTAAGGAAAACAATAAATTTGAGCGTTATTTTTAAACTAACACGACAGTTAATGTTTCGGCTAATGCCTTCATCAGTACAATAAACATAAAATATGTACTTAAATAAGTAATAAAATAATATTTAAATTCTTAAAACATACAATATCATAAAATATTTATTAAGTAAAATAAAAAGCAAGGAGAAATAAAAAAATAAAAAAGACAATGACACAGGATATAGTTCTGTTTATAAGACATTGGACTAAAAACTTTTATTTGCATAAAATGGACAATTCAGGACCACTTCACCGTTTACCTACACATGGGCAAGAGAAGATAAGCCTATGTCTGAAAATGCTATGATAATGGACAGTAACAGAGTGCTTGTCATACCACAAGCACAACTGGAAGACAGTGGGGTTTACAGGTACATTTTCAAAATTGATTCTTATCTTAAACAAAATTATTTAGTCTGGTAAACTTCCACCACAAAATATTAATCTATTCTTTTCTTATTGTAATAAATTCCAAACTGAAAATGATTCTTCTAACTAAATTTTTTCAAATTTAAAATTCATGTTGCTTGAATATTTTCCACTACTTACAAACCTCTAATGCCTTATCCTTACTTTCATGGGTTCTTCAAGATAAGGATTCTATTGAACTATTTAGCCAAGTTACACCTATAGTATAATTGAAATTTGCCAATCACCTTGAAATTAGTTGCTGTTTCATATCTTGCAGGTGCACTGTAAGTAGAGGGGCTTCGGCAAGTGATACCAAAACATTTAAACTCACTTTAGGGGGTAAGTTTTACTAGCATTGCCTGAAATCAAACTCCTTAGGATAACATTCAGCGACATAATTTGTGTGCCACATGATCTCTTAATATCACAATATTAATACTCATGATGAAGTTAAATCTTTGGGGGATAAAGATGCATATATTAAATAAGTATAAGACTTCTTGAAAATATGACCTGAACTGTTGCAGAAATACATTTTTAAAAATTGTTCAAAATACAAACATGTTTTAAAAAATTACAAATTCCATTTTATTACACAACCAATTCTAAGTGAAACATTTAGGTTCTTTTATGCCTGACTTTAGATTGCTTAACAGTATGTAGAAAAAAAGTAATAACTTTTATTTTATTAGCCAGACCTTATTTTATAAGTCAACTACAGAACCAACATGCAGATATTGACTCTCAGCTCACATGGATATGCAATGCTAGAGGCAGCCCTACCCCAGTCTACAGTTGGTACAAAAATGGGATACAGATTGACTCAGATGTAAACAAACGTCTCAGAGTGAGTTGGATGTTGATGAAAGATAATAGAATAGGGCAAACGATTCAGATCATCTTTTGACAAGAGCATATTTTATCTTTAGAAATGCTAAAAATAATTAGGCATCTTAAACTTTTAATAAATTTAGAATCTCCCACAAGCTATTAAGTTTTTGACAGATTTTATCTTAACTAGGCAAAATGCCACACAAATCTTAAAATTTGTTTTATAAATTAATCTTTGGCTACCCTCATGGAAAAAGAAAATGAAGGAAATAAAAATGACTTGTTTAATGTACACAATTAAGATCACATTTTAATCTGAATATGTATGTTTTTTAAAAAAATTATAAGACTATTAATGAATTAATAACTGTTGGAGTAATTAAAAATAATGTTTTGTCTAGTATGGTTTCAACTTTGATGTGGAGGTGGAAATTATCTGTACAGGTCAATGCATAGCTCATCACAGACTTTTAATTAATGTATAGATTTTAAATAGTCATTAGTTTACCAATTTTAACATTCTCTCTATACTTATCAGTGGGAAAAAATGTGCTGCCTCTGATGGTCTTTGAATTCATTTCCATTAAATAAAAATAAGTAAAATTTGAACTATAAATGTTGAAATAGCACAGTCTCTGGCATATGTGATAATTCAAAACATATTTTTTATATCTGCTGAAGCTGCTTATAACAACTTTTACTTGAGACCCTAAGTTTAAGACCTATCCAGTTTTCATGGCTCATGGAAAAAGCCTGTTAGTGATTTTGGTTGCTGGTTAGGGAAGTGCAATGCCTAGACCAAAACAGGACATGTGGTCTGGGGAAGGGAGTTTTTTTTGTTTGATTAAGCCAAAGTACCAACCAGCCTTATAGTGAGGAAAAAAGTGTAGCCAGGGATTGACCACTCTTCCCTTCACTGCTTTTGACTTTTTGGCTAGAAGAAATTTTTAAATATTAAAATGTCTCTAAGTTTAAATGTCTTAAATACTTTTGATGTAATTTGATGATTATCATGAACATTTCTTTTGTGTAAATATGTGCAGATTCAGCAAAATGTCCTGACAATTAGTCAACTTGATCCTGATTTACATAATGGCATGTATCAATGTGGAGCAACCAACAGTCATGGAGTATCAATCACTGCTGCACAACTCAGAGTTTTAGGTCAGTGAAAAATCTCATGAAATTCCAATTTAATGACAATCTTAAACACTATAAAAAGGTGATAGGGAAATTTTAGATAGTTTTGCAAAATAATTTGAAAACCACCTATAAATTTAAAAGCCATACATGCTAAAACATAAAGATTGAAAAGTTTTTCTGGTAATTTCCCTATTCAGACTGGTATATAGGATTCACTTTATGTTAAAAATAGATACTGTACCTTGAAAAATAAAAATAATTGATTTATTTTAAATTTAAAAAAACCCACAAAAAACGAATAATTTATAAATTATATTAAAAATTGCTGAATAGCATGCCACAACCACATTTGGTTCATTCAAAGTCAGGGCATTGTGGGCCAACAAAAGCTAGAAATTAGTGAATTTAAAAATAGACAGTTTTGGTTGACATATTTTGTTAATATCACTGCACTGTTTGGTAGTGACTACTATGAGTATTAGACATGATTGCAAATTAGTTGACAGAATTCTAATTACAACCCACATAAACTCTTTTTTTTAAAAAATGAAACAATATTTTCCCATAATAAACTTCAGCACAATGGAAAAAAATACAAATAAATTTATCACATATAAACTAAGGCAGAAAGTGTCTTATTAAATCTAAATTTCTATCCTACCCTTCATCTAGGTTATTTTATAAAAATCATGACAATTTGTAAATAAACAAGTCAGAATTTTCCAAAATTTTTGAAAATTCTATTTTTAATTAAAGATAGATTATCTCTAGTTTTAAGTACATAAAAATGATTGGCAGCAAGAAAAGAATAGTAATAAAATTAAAGCTTCCAAAAAGTCTCAATCAATCAAATTAACTGCACTTGAAATTATGAAATTTATTTATGAAATATATTCCAGAAGAAAATTATATTCTTTTGATTGACTGTTGGGTTCAATTTCAAACAATAAGGATAAAATAATGTGTCTTTACCTAATATAAAAACTTGTCTTCAGCATTTCGGCCAAATCTTAGGAAATTCCCACCACCACAGACACTAACTGCCCCAAAAGATGGAAATGTCACCGTCAGATGTCAACCAGAAGGTTCACCTTTTCCTAAGATTGAATGGTCTAAGGATAAATCTCCCATAACCAGTGGTAAGGAAGCTTCAAATCATGACAAAATTGCTTAAAAGTAACCTGATAAAAAATAATCAAAGGCCATATTCTTAAAATTACAAAAACATTAGAGTGTAAATATTCAAATTTAATAATAATTTCAATAGATTTTACCATATTTATCATTTGATAGTGTTAGTAAAAGATTTCTTAAATCTAATCTTGTTTTAAATATATAGAAATTAAATTGATCAATTTACACTGAAAGCTTTTGGGGCCTAGGTATAATAATTTTTATTTATTTAAATTATTGCAAAGGAAAGATTCTAAATAAATCATTAAAAATGTTGCTTTTGATATTTGACAGTTTTTTTTGGTTCTATTTCTTATTCAGGCTGTGTTAACCAAAAAAATACAATCTCAAAATTTATAATTACAAATTTGTATTTTATGCATTTGACTCTGATCAGAGTCTTTATCTCTTTCTCTGAAATCACTCTCTATTTGTAATATTAACAGATGGTTCAAAGTACACCATTTTTGGCAATGGAAATCTCCTCATAACGTACTTAACAACAGGAGATAGAGGAGTTTACACATGCACAGCAACAAATACTTATGGACAAGTTAATGCTTCTACTACTTTGGACATTGCAGGTTTGATTTAAACATACTACTCTTAGTCTACCAAATAAGAATAAGTTTAGTGTTATGTTATCATGGTGATGATTTCATTGAAAATTTTGTTTGATAAATTTCTTAGGAACTCTTTGGACATTATTAATTTTAATATAATAATAAAATATCTTCCTTACGAAGAGAACAAAAAATGCTACAATCATTATACAGGGAAAGCTCACTTGTTGGAAAACCAAAATACAATTTAATTGTGAAAATCTTTCAATCTTATCCATTTTGTCCCACTTTTACAGCAAATATAAGTTTCTCTATAGATAGACTTTTAAAAATGTAACTGAAGTAGATTCACTCATATTTAGGAAATAATATTTATTTAAAGACACCTTCAATCATTTTGAGAAATCATGTTTTTTTAAATGGCTTGTTAAATTTTTCAAAAACTAAAACAATTTCTCCAAAATGTCCCTGTTAAAACAGAAATGAAAAATGTAGATTTATAAACAAGTCATTGTTTTTTCATACAGGTGGAGCAGCAATTACTATGGCACCAAGTGATATTACTGTAGTAGTTAATCAAACAGCATTTTTGGTCTGTGAAGCATCATTTCCTGCTAACATAGATATCATGTATGAATGGACCTTCAATGGATTCCCTTTATTTTTGGAGGAAGTTTATTATCGCCAGGTATATGTTGGAATATTAATGAAAAATGACTTACGGTTCTAATTAACTTTGACATCATTTTTGGAAAATAAATGCTATGCATCTAAAAAATTCATTTAAGAAATTAATAGGACTTTAAAAAATATATTTTCTATTGATTTAAAAAAATATTATGTCATTTTTATGAATTTTTTTTTGAAATCACCAATCCTAGTGTAAATATTTCTATTTTAAAACTTTGAATTTTGAAAAGTTTTCAAAGGAAAATTCAAAGACTAAAACTTGTATTTCCCCACAGGTTCAAGATACCACAGCAGGAGGCAATGGCCTCTATGTGGTCAATGCTCAGTTCAGACATGAAGGCAAATACACTTGTACTGTTCGTACACCTTTCAATTATGAATCCCGGTCAGCTTATCTCACCATTAAAGGCAATTAATACCTTTTCAAATTTTTTCTCTTGTAAATTTAGAAAAGAATTAAGAAAAGTTTTTAGCAAAAAATGAACTGCCATTATTTAATTATTTGCCATGTTTTGCTCTGACCTGACCTCCCTCAACTTCAACATATAGATTTATTATAGCCCACATTTTACTTGTTATTTCCATAACATAGAAAATTTTCTAGATGTGTTTTATCAGCTATCATCTTCATCATCACCTGTCATCCCATCTGGGGCATAGGCCACAAACAAAGGCTCTCCAGGCATGCCGGTTCTGTACCAATCTCTCTAACTGTCCCCAGCTCTGCCCACTCTATTTGGTGTCTGCCTCCAGGGCTGGAGATGAAAGTAAAGGCGGTGTTTGTGTTATTAGTAATAACACCCCTGCTTTAATTATATGGCAGAATGTGAACCTGGCTATGACAACATTGAGTTACTGATGAGACAATGTTGTTTATCACACCTCAGTCCACTCCTATACCACCATACTTTAAAAAACAACAACCCTGATCTATTATTTGTTGTTGTTTTTTAAAGTAAACAAAATTTTTCAGTCATTCACTGATTTTCGCTGTAGAAACAAAAATAATTGAAAGTTTTTTTTTAATATCTGGACAGAAACAAAGGTTTGAAAATAATCTGGGCTTAATGTAAATTTTAAAAGTTGCAGGGAGCGATTGGTTTGTAAATGGTTGGTGAAGTAAACTGTCACCACCCGCCCACATGTGTCGGCATTCTGAATGACCCACCTGGCAGCTGCTAGAACCAGTTACAATCCTGCACCCTTTCCATTACGTGTCTTATGATTATTAATACATTTTAATTAGAACTGATTTTAATAAGAGTAAGAAGTAAGAGGTGCAAAGTTGTCAGTAATTAAATTTATAAATTAAATAGTTTCTACTGCCACCTAGTGGAAATTAACATTCAAGGTGCTCTTGTTGGCATTTTGTTTGAATTTTTTATTTTATTCTACTTTTATTTTATGAGTATTATGAATGCATTTACAGCAGGAATAAAAGTTTGTAGAGCATTAAAGTTTACAATAGTGTGTTGCTGGAAGCATATCATTGACTATCGTGTGAAATGAGGTGCATGGATGGTGACTACGTTGCATTTCTTTGTATAGTGATAATGACGACAAAAATTATGCAGCATTTCTAACAGGTACCCGGGTACCTGTTGGAAAATTTGGACAAGTCCCCAGGCAGCTTTTTCAAAAATATTGACAGCCCTAAATTTGGTAATCAGAAGATGATGGTCTGAGGCTACATCTGCCCCTCTTTTTACCCCTTACATCTTGAAGAGATCTTCTAAACATTTTGTTGATACAGATATGGTCGATTTGGTTAGCCGTTGACATATCAGGTGATATCCATATTGCCTTGTGGATATATCTGTGCATGAAGAGACCTCCACCTGTTGACCAGTCCATCTTTGCATTTCAGCAGCAACTTGGGCAGCTTAAACTTTAGTTTAAATCCATATTTCTTTTTTTATTTTAAACCTTATATTTGTTAATTTTTTCATTTCTTATCAGGACCCCCTAAGCAACCTGCAGGAGTACACACAATGCCAGACTCGACCACTTCAAACTCAACAATTGTTGCATGGACCCAGGGATTCGGCAGTGGGGGTACTATAAGTGTTCACATCATTCAAGCATCAAATGAGTATGAACCAGAATGGATTGAGCTAAATAGTAAATACATATTTTTTTGTTGTCATGTTAAAGTTTTTTCGATATAGCTTAGAGAATGGGACTGTGATAAAATAAAATACAAAATACATAAACAAATTGTGTAATGAAAACAATAAATTTGAGCTTTACTTTTAAACTAACTAGAAGGTAGATGTTTTGGCTAATAATGCCTTGATCAGTACAATAAACTTAAAAATATGATATGGCATGTTTAAAGAATTTAAATATTTAATTATTTTATTACTTATGTAAGTACGTATTTTATGTTTATTATACTGATGAAGGTATTAACTGAAACATTTACTGCTGTGTTAGTTTAAAAATAAAGCTCAAATTTATTGTTTTCATTACGCAATTTTTTGTGCATTTTGCATTTTAAAGTTTTTTTCTGTTAATTCAACATAATGTTAAGGATATTTTAATTAATGTGTATGACAGACTCACACACAATACTTCATATTTGAGTTTTTCAAGTTGGCAATATTGAATATTCTGAATCAGAAACAGAGGTCAAATATTAATATTTAAAAAAACAAACATTCACCGTTCTTGAAGTTCATATATGAAAAAACTCACGGTCAATGAAAACAAAATAAAAAGAGACACTATAAATTACCTCTCAGAATATGTGAAAAGTTTAAAAAAAACAACAATCAAACAACAATTGGCAAAAAATGAATTATAAAGTTAACAGTTAGAAATATAGGTTTTCATTTAACTTAAATTTATAGCTTTCATTTCAATCAAACTCTATCAACATTTAAAACTCTAATAAAAATGCAGGACTAGACATAAACCATGGATGAGTGTAGATCTGATAGCATAATTTAAATACCGTACATACTACATACTCATTCTAAAGCCGACCTTTTTTGGACAAAATCTAGGCGGCATAATTTGGTGGGTCATAGGTGATTTCTGCAAGTACATTGAATATTGGTGTTGTTATTGTTGATCATCAAGGTACTTTTTTTACATTCTACAAGATTTGACTGCTTTACCAGAAGTTACAAAATAATATTAAACATCTGCACTTATCTAATTTACTCATTTTTAGGGCTGTGGAAATTATCAATTAATTTCTTGATTAA
The DNA here is from genome assembly GCA_002072015.1 of Radix auricularia. NCBI lineage: Eukaryota > Metazoa > Mollusca > Gastropoda > Lymnaeidae > Radix > Radix auricularia. Next base: position 434,241 of record MUZC01003208.1, read on the forward strand.
TCGGTAAAAATTTTAATCGATTAAAATTATTTTAATCGATAAAATAGTAATTAAAATTAAAGAAAATATTTTAAACAATTTTTCCAATTTATTAATAAATAATTAATTATTAATTATAAATAATAGTTTTTTTTTACATACAAACTTCTCCATTCAAAAAAAAAAAAGAAGATTTTCAAAGTGTATTAACTTTAAAATAAGCAGTTTATTTAAGAAAAATGATATTTAAAAAGTAAACATTTTTCAAAATTCATTGACATTAATTTTGAACTACTTATATTTAAAATATGTCTCCCAAAAATACCATATTTTTTAAATTAAAAACTTAAGTTATGGGTATTTCATGAAATTTACAGTTTAATGACGTCATAAATCTTATTTTTAATTAAATAAAAATTATCGATTAATTATTCGGTAATTTTTCAAAAGTTAACGATTAAATTTAAATTAATCGATAACAGCCCTATTCATTTTGTTTATCTTTTAAAAATGTTTTATGATTATATTGGTTTACAAATTTAGTTTTCAACAACGAATTTTAACGTACGCCCTTTCGTCACTTTTTACACACCCAATAAATAAAACATAAAATTTAAAAAAGAAAAAATGGTTACTCAGTAATTCTTGCCTAACAAAGAGCACAAAGACAAAATATGTAGTACAAAGTAAACAATCATAAGGACCGATTTAGTTTATAGTTATAAAAAAACAACATTTTGTTTACGCTTTTATTTTATTTTTTGGGGTAAGCTTCAATGTTCTGTCTGATGCCACGCAGCAGTTAAGAATTTCAGCACAGCAAATTTTGTAAATTTTTGCACAAAACATGGATGCATGTGCAACTTTGCGCATGAGTTTTTTTCTTTGCACATGGACCAACAATCCTTACAAGCGGATTATGCACTTTTAATACTAGTCTCTTCCAAAAGAAATGGGTCGGCTTATGAACAAATGGGCTATAGAACGAGTATGCATGGTAGTTTTATAATCTATAACATTAGAAAATTTTGTGACAAACTGCCAGTTTACATTGGATAGCAATAAGAGACTACTAATTGAAAAAAGAAAAAAAAACAACAAACACATAATCTAAAAATATAATTCAGATGATTGAAATATTTGACATATTTTAGTTGTTAGTATTACATATTTTTGGGTTGGTCTATTTTAAAATATTGCCATTCTTTGATAAGATATTATGAACAAGTATGTATGTTATGAAGTGATTTGTTATGACTTTAGATCAAAATTAAGATTAATTTCCCAGTACTTATTTTTTAAACTTTTTATTTGCTTCAAGGAAATTTAGTAAATAGCATGAATGTTAGAAATAAATTAATAGTAGTAAACATTGAAAATCCAAAATTTAACTAGTCATATAAGTTGTATATTAAAATAAGTTTATTTTCTTTTTGTTAAAAAATGGTTTAATTTATACTGTAAAAATCTGTTTAAATTGATTCAAATATAACAACAATCATATCTTCTAACACATTTATTAATTAATGTAAATTTAAGCAGAAATAGTGTCTACTATCTTATGTATCATTTCATCATGGCAAAGCTTTCTTTGATGCATAATTTTCCCTTTTTTAGCTTTACAATTTACACATTTTGTTACAGCTCTTACAGTTGCAGAAACTTTTAGGCAGAATGACCTACTTGAAAACAAACATTCAGCTGTAGTGGAGGGCCTTAATCCTGGTACTGGCTACATGTTAAGAATAATTGGTGGGTAATTTTTGAAAAAGCAGTGTTTTTATTTAAGCGATAAGGCATTGATGGAATTCCACCAGAAGCTCTCAAATGTGGAAAGGAAGTACTTTTACAGAATTTGCATGACCTCCTTACTCTGTGCTGGGAACAGGGACAGATACCACAGGAGTTTAAAGATGCCAACATCGTTACACTGTATAAGAATAAAGGAGACAAGAGTGACTGCAATAACTGTCATGGAATTTCTCTACTGAGTATAGTTAGAAAGGCCGTCGCCCGAGTTGCAATAACACGCCTGCAGACCCTAGCATCGCGTGTACTCCCAGAATTGCAGTGCGGCTTTCGAGCCAGAATATCAACTATAGACATGATCTTCTCTCTGCGCCAACTGCAGGAGAAATGCAGGGAGCAACATATGCCTCTATACATCGCGTTCATCAACCTAACTAAAGCTTTCGATCTTGTCAGCAGAAGCGTCCTTTTCCAGATCTTGAAGAGTCTGGTCCAATTCCAAACTCACATCAAGGACTAAGCTGCAGGTCTATGGCGGATTAAGGGGGGGCTAGCGGGCTAAAGCCAGGGGCCCCCGATGTTTTGGTGCCCCCAAACTTTTTATATTTTATAATAAAAGTGTAGAAATGTTTGCACAAACCCTTGAAAATATAATAAATTAAATAAATTTATAAATATTATCTATTAAACTGATCACGATTCAGACCTGACAGTCTTAATATTCTATAAAACTTTGCTCACTTAGAGAATATAGTATAAAATATAGTTTATATTTTTAAAATGTCTCAATTTAGACAAGCTCCGCTAGCCATGTGGAAAGAGCATAGGCTTGTGATGCAAATGGTGTCTGGTTCGATTCCCAGCGGTGGAATGTAAAAAAATTTCTTTTCACACTCAATTTTTAACATACCGGCGAACATTTTAAACAATTATTTCCTCGTGTTCTTTTTTTTGTTCATTATTAATATTTAGTTACAGTCTTATATTAGCTGTTAGCAATCATTTTATTTTAAGGGACGCTGGCTGGATAGGGCCCCCGTTTGATTGCAGCCAGGGGCCCTGTGCAGTCTTAATCCGCCCCTGCTGCAGGTATACCAGGCCTGCGTACTGAGCACGCTCCTCTATGGATGTGAGTCATGAACCACCTATACCAGGCATTAAAGTAGGCTCAATAGCTTCCACCTCAGATGCCTGCACAGCATCCTTGACATCAAATGGCAAGAGAAAGTCCCCAACACAAGAGTTCCTGGCTCAAGCAAGCATGAGCAGCATTCGAGCCATATTAAGCCAAAGACGCCCCCATTGGCTTGGACACATCAAGAGAATGCAAACTGGTCGCATACGCAAAGATGTGATATACAGCCAGCTGGCAACAGGGAAAAGGTTGGTTGGTAGGCCATGTCTCAGATACACGAACATAAGTAGGAGAGACATGAAAGTGCCAACATTGACATACAAAACTGGGAAAACCTGGCTGAGGATAGGACCACATGGCGGGCTATAGTGAAAGAAGGATCACTAAGAGCAGAGGAGCAAACTAGGGAAGAAGCAGTTGGAAAAAGAGCGAGGAGAAAGGCCAGGCAACACTGCCCAACTACACTTGTGTGCGAAAAATGCAGAAGAGACTGCCACTCAAGGATTAGTCTCATCAGCCACACCAAGAGCTGCAAATAATAAAGATAAATCTATCGTCTTCTGCTGATGGACAGATGCCATACATACATATACAAGGCTGTCATGTACATACTACTAGTTTAGAGATCCAAAACAGAACCTTTTAAAATGTGAGGTCAAAGCCTTTTTTATGTGGGTTATCTGATTGTAGAACTATTATAAATTGTTGAATATGGGTTTTGATTCACAACTTGTGAAATTACCAAAGAATATTTTAAGCCATTTTCACTTATGCATACAATTAAATTAACAAGATATTTGTGGACTATGCACTTTTCTTATTTAAAAAACACCATCATATTGTTCTTTCATTCACCTTCAATAATAAGATACATTTTCTTCAAATTTATTGTAAAAATTTCAATTTAATAATGGGTGTATAATTTTAATATGATATTAACTAATTATATTTTAATTAAGAAAAGAATTATTTATGGTAACAATTTTTTGTCATTAAAAAATATTTATATTAGTTGTTATCATCTTATAATTTGTTTTAGTGAAGCTTACTTTTTATCACATTAATTTTTTAAATAATGAATCATAGATCCCCTTATATCATGATAGATTAAATGCTTTTTTTGAACAATGCCAGTAATAGGTTTTATCTAAATTCACACTAAGGCACATTTTGGTGGAGTTTTGAACTTTTTAAAATGATTTTTTTTTTTCTCTTTAAACAAAAACATTGGCATCCTTGAAAAGCTGTTGCTAGAAATTGAATAGAATTTTTTTTTCAAACCTAAAAGAAATTAAATTATATTTTGATTAGACCACTTTGCAAATTATTAATACAAAAGAAGATTTTGTTAAGAAAAATGTGGATTGAGCAGCTTACTACTAATCCTATTTTATTTTTCTTCTATCTGATAAAACAAAACTTTGGGAGTCTTATTGTTTTATTTCGTATCTGACAGCACAAAATGAATATGGGCGTGGTGAACCAAGTGATCCCTCCCCAATCATACAGACCAGAAGTGCTGCCCCTGCTGTTGCTCCTCGAAATCTTCGAGGTGGTGGTGGCTCAGTTGGAGATCTAACAATTGTGTGGGATGTATGTATAGTTAATATAGTTAATATATAGATCTATATAGTTAATAATTCACAAATAACAAAGGAAGGGAAATTATTAAGTTTAAAAAAATTAAAATTTAACAAAAAATCTCTTATTTAAAATAATTTTATATAATTATAATAATAATAAAGAATAATAAGGAGGAAGAAAACAAAAAGAGATAATTTCAATTTATTTTATTTTGTTTGCTTGCTAATGAAGGCTTTTTGCCAACATATTCATTGCTTTGTGGCATCCTGTCAGGCCTTTATATATCCTTTTTATATAGTGTTTTTTTACTACCCAGCCTGATTGCAGTCTATAGTAGTTTGCCTTTTAATAATCTCTTTGTATTCATTCACAGCCTCTTCACAGATCTGAATATGGAGCCAAGACTGTCAGATACAAAATATATTGGAGGCCTCAACAAACAGATTCCCTTTATGGAGGACTCTGGAGAGTTGTGAGTATAGCATTATATAAGAAATTTACTTTTAGGCTTCAAGGAAAAATAATAATAAATTTATAATTTATTTAACGCTGTATCCCAGCAAGGAGCCGGGCTCACATCGCTTTACATGGAAATAATAACATACATATATTACTTAAATAAACAATCATATCATAATAACCACATAAATGACAATACGTTATACATTAACTACGTTAATCATTAAAAAGAAATGTTGTTTCATTAATTTTGAAAATAAATTTTGAAAAGGTGCATCTTAAGTGCAGTCTTGAAGGACTTAGTAGTTGAAATACTACAAATGTGTAATGGTAGAGAATTCCATTGTTTGAATGTAGTGTAAATAAAAACTATTGCATTTCCCCACATTAGTTACCATAAATATTACCTTTAACTTTTTAAATTTACAATAATAAAGAAGTGTACAAATCAGAAAAATATTATTGTTTTTTTTAAAAAATACTTCTCAATGATACTGTTATATCATTAATAAAAAATAATAATTTATAATTATGTACCTTTGAAAATATATTTGATGTATTGTTGAGATTATTTTTAAGGGATGGGTCAATTATTTAAGTGCTATCCATTAAGAGTTAGAAAAGATGCTGGAGTGGCTGACAAGATGGCATGGGGCACAATCACCAGCTGAGCTGATGGGAAGTACCAAAGACAGTGAGCTGTGGAGAAGCATGACTGCCTATGCCTATAGACACGACAGGATGGATGGACTGTTCAATTCTCAATAATCGGGGATAAATAAGGCCAGCTCCTTAGTAATAACACAATGGTACCATGATGATGGATAGAATATTGCACAGAATCAATCAAGAAAACAGCATTATACAGGAACAACAGAATAGAGAGATGGTTGAACCACCAGTGCTGATGAGCGAGGTTGAAGAGACGGCATGGAAAATAAAAGGGTGTAAGTCGCCTGGGGTGGCCAACATTCCTGCTGAATTTCTGAAACATGGACGAACAAAAGTAGCCAAAGTCCTAACAAAACTCTACCAGAAGATATTGGAAAATAAGGTATGGACCCAGTCACTCATCATACCACTATGTTTGTTAGAAAGGCAATATGAAACAATGCCAGAATTATAGGACAATCAGTCTGATTGGCAACTCTAGCAAATTAATGCTAAAAATTATCCTCACAAAGTTAAATCCAATATCTGAGAAATTACTTCCAGAAGAACAGGCAGGTTTCAGAGCAGGCAGGTTTCAGACCAGGCAGAAGCACAATTGAGCAGATCTTCAGTTGTCGCTTGCTCTTAGAAAACCATTTGTTGGCTGGGAAAAGTTAACTACTGGAGCTCACTGAAAATGTTGTGGGCAGATCTGGGGAACATGGAAAGGAAATCACCTCAGAGAAAAGCAAGATATTGGTTAACACTTTAGTTGCCATTATGGCAAATATCATAATGAACAAACAAAAGCTGGAAGAGGTACAGAACTTCAAATATTTAGGAGCCATTATATCTAGAGATGGTGCCTGTGAAGTTGAAATTTGAGTTAGAATTGGGTTAGCAGTGTCAGTGTGATGAAATTAATCAAAATAGGCCCCAAAAAAACATTAGTCTTCCAACAAAGTTCTGGCTACGCAGAGCTCTCATTAAAACAAGTGTTCTGTATGCACGTGAGACATAGACACTGGACTGGCAAGCTACGGGCATTTGAAAACAAATGCATACGAACATTTTTACAAATCTCTGATCTAGAACACAAGACCAATGAGTTTGTCTGGGACAGAATAACCTCCATTGCGGGCCGTCCATTACATCAACAATTAAGAGATACAAGCTGGCATGGTTCGCTTATGTGATGTGATATAATAGCCCATCAAAAATCATCCTTCAAGGCAATGTGAGGAGGGGGCCAGGGAAGAGGTGGACAGCAGAAAAGTGGTCTGACAACATAAAACATAGGACAGGGCAGAGGTTGAATAAATTACTGGCTGCTGCTAAAGATAGGCGAATGTGGAGATTTATGTCTATTGATGTGTTCATGCGCTCCCCTTACAACTGCAATGGTCATGTGACTGATGGTGATGATAATTATGATTGGTCAATAAAAATTGTGAAAAAAATTATAATTATGAATAATGAAAATCAGGTAGTTTGACTTTTCTAATTCATTTTCACAATCACATTATTGTTCAAAGGAAATTGTTACTGATCCATTGCAAGATCATCTGGTTAAATTGGTAGGAGTTGAAAACTACTTTCTTCCATATGATGTTATGATTCAAGCTTTCAATGAAATGGGATTCGGTCCAAATTCTTCTGTGGCTGAAGTTTTTTCTGCAGATGGAAGTAAGTGGCTTACTTTAATTCACATGAATACTTTAATAACACATTGTACTTTGTGTAATTTTCTAATTATTTCCCTATTTAAAAAAAAATATTAATGAAAAAACAAAAATGACTTTGAAAGGAATAAACATGCTTAAGCATTTGGCAAAGTAATTTCCTACACATTTATTTTGGATATCATTGGTTAGCAGGTGATATCTAACATCATAATTTGCAAATAAATAAAACAAAAATACTGGCCTATATAAAGATTTGAAACTAAATAATTTTTTGGTAGCCAATAATTAATGTTACTTTCATACCCTTCAACCCCTTGGCATGTTTATAAATTGTCACAGTTTAAAAAACCCATTAAATTGATTGGACAACATCTTTGTAAAATTTTTATATTTCATATCATCAGTACCAATAGCTATCCCTATGAATGTCAACACACTTACCATAAACGTGTCAGCAATCCAGGTGTGGTGGGACCCAATACCAGATGACAGGGAAAATGCTAGAGGAACCATCCTTGGGTATCAGGTATATATAACAAATTCACAATTTTAAAATAGGATCCATAATATTTTTTTAAATTGTGAGATATCTTATGAATGCTGTTCAAAATAAATAAATAAATGAATATTATTTTCCGTTCATTAGAAATGTTCCCTTAATCTGTATGGCAGCACAGATATCTGACTGACACCATGCAACAGTTTAAAATGACCAAGCAGCGATTTAGATAAGGATAATATAATATCTGTGTTTGTGGGGTGTACAATTTAGCACAAAAAATGGATACTGTGTAGCTTTTTCACATGAGTTTGTTATTTTGAACATAGACCAACAAACATTAGGGAGAACATTTATCATAACACATTTTATTACATATGAAAAGGTCTGACTATTGTTTTAACAGCAAATAAAAATATATTATTTTACTTACCTTAAGTCTTTTTGTCTGTGTCGCTATGTGTTGTTTTCAAAAAAATTAAAATTAACAGAATTTATTATTTATTTTGTTCAATTATTAAGTATTATTTAACAAAAATTGGACATTGATAGAAGTCTCAATTTTTGTACAAAATTAAATTTAAAAAAGATTAAGATTTGACTTCAGAATTATAGATGTATAACTCTTTCAAATGTATTCTAAATGTGGAATTGATTTGAAACAATTTTTTACATTAAAAAAGATCCACAGTCAATAAATGAGCAACATTCACTAATTGTATCCTCAGATCAATTACTGGAATGAAGAAGAGGATCCTGCTATTTACACACAATCAATCCGTTACTATGGAAATGTTGGGGAAGGGAAAGTGATTGGATTACCAAATGACATTAATGCAGTAGTTGATGTTCAGGTAAACAATTTTGAGACAACATTATTATCAGAGGAGCAAAGTGGGTTGTGAGCCTCTTCAACATAAAGTTTTTCTTCCTTATTTCTTGCATAGCAGAACAAATTTGCTGTGTTACATCACAAAATTTGGGAGCCATGGAATTACCTCAACTTAACCCATTTGGCAAAATAATGAATTGTGACATAATGGGATCTAAATATGCATTATAAAAATATAATTAATCGATTAAATTTTTTCCCTGATTAGTTGCACACAATTTTTAAAATCAGAACCGGCCCTAATTTTAATTAATTATCAAAAAGGGACTAAATTACCTATTTAAAATGTAGGGTAACTTATAATTTGAAATTTTTGCATATTCAGATGTACAACAGAGCTGGCCTTGGACCCAGATCAAATACCTACATTATGGAAACTTCCAGTTTTCGTAAGTGAAGTCAATAATATTTGAATACTTTGCACGCAGATTTGATAGTATGACTAAAAAGGGAATGTATGCCTCATCTCTATTATGTTAATAATTAAGAGCAAGATTTAAAGTTTAAACTTTAAGGAAATAAGTTACTAAAGATCCCTATGCCCATGTGCCACAGTAAAGCACATCTATAACAGCCTTATGCTTAGAGCTGTTGAAATCATTCAATATTTATAATAATATCATCTACAATAAAGGATACAATGTTACAAAGTTGAAATATTGTTCTCAAAAAACCAATTCACATCTCTAATATAAAGTAGTGAAATTAATAAGCTACAAAAATATATGATTACAGAAAACTAACCCAGAAATGAGAAAACAAGAGTATATTTTAAGTATACAAATATTAATTCACATTATATTTACACAATTTTTTCAAACCACAATATTGTTTTACAAGCTTTTGTAATTGAATTTTAATCATGGGAATTAAATTTGTTTCCAATTATTTCCTCACTCTGAAGGATCTAGAAAAGCATTTATATTTTGATTCACTTCTACAGCCCCTTTAAATTATCCTGAAGAAGTGAGAGTATCTTCAGCAGGTGCCAACAGTGTTCACGTTTGGTACAGAGGACTTACCATTACATATTTGGAAGAAGATATTACAGGATATTATGTAAGTTTTTGTGTTGGATAACTGCTTCTATAGTGTTAAGCAATACATTCTTCAAACTAATTTATTGATATTAGATCAGATTGAGAAGTGTGGTGACCAAATCAGAGTCAATATCACAATACAGGCCAAGTAATAATGTTCTAACAACAAACCATCTTGTCATAGTTTATTTAGATGAGGTTTCTATCTTGATAAAATGACATTAAATTTAGTTCGAATCTGCAATTATAAATTTTAGTTTATCTTATTACATGTTGTGATAAATAAAAATTGGTTTAAAAAAAAAATTTTAAATCGTATGTAGAGAATTTACTTGGTAGGTAAAAAATACACAATTTTTACATTAACATTTACAAATAGATTATGGAGGTTACATTTTTTAAAAGTAATGGATTTCTTGTCAATTCATATGATTAAGTTTTTATTTCTTCATGTTAACAGATATATATTTGGACTGCAACTGAAAATCCTCGCTCAGCCAGAATAGTAGAAGTTCCAATTCGAACGTTTGAGTGGACGGTTCGGAATATTACAAATGACAGAATTTATGCTTTGCGAGTGGCAGGAAATGGAAAAGGTGGCACAGGAAAAAAGTCCCCCACGATGTATTTCACTTTGGGTAAAGTTTTTTGTTTTATACATTTATTCATCCTGTTTAAATAAAATCTTGATAACATTTTTATTATTAAATGATCTTGAGGGAAACTAAGCTCACAAGTTTTATTTTAAACAAAAATCTTAAGCTCCTATTCTTAAAACATAATTTTTGTAAAATATAAAAATAAAAGAATATTTGTGAAACAAAAATCTAATATTTAAATATTGTTTGACCAGAATAGATCAAGGTTTATCTAAGACAGCTGATAATTTTAAACTATTTCTGTTACTTTCAGAGGGACAGATCCTGGTAGATTCCAGTTTTGCTCAAACTATTGATGTGTATTTGTCTCCAGCAGTTCAGTTACAACCATCCAGAACCATATTATTGTTGCTATTTACTCTAATTTGTATATTATGTTCATTACTTGAATGATATGTGTAACTAATTCAAATAATATCACGGCAAAGCAAGGAGAAAAACAATCATATTTAGTTTTTTCTATTTCAAGTTTCATTATCAACATGACCTGCTTGACATTGGTAGATGAAATTTCAAAACCATTTTACTGTCTCGGATATCACAATTTTAATATGAGAGATTTGTTATATTCATGTAGGTTGACTATTTCACTAACTGAAGTGTCCGGTGAATTGTTCAAGATGTAAGAGGATTCAACTTGATCTAAACACTTGTGGTTTAGTTTCAACAAATTATGAGTCAGAGAACCTGTAGACATTGATGATTATGACAAAGCGTTTCAAATTATTTAAATACAAACAATGATGTTAATATTTTTGGGTAATAAGATTTATTGGCGGTCACGTTTTTAATTATTGTTTTAAAATGTTCATTCAAAATATGTGATAAAAAAAAATTCCTCAGAGTAGGTCTAATGTTTTGCTTGTTTTTATTTTAAAAATAAATTAAAGTTGTGTTTTAAAGAATATTAATATTAAGCTCAATTATTTATTGGCCAGCAAATTAACATAGTAAAGGTTGATAAATTCAGATTAAGAGAATTCCTTTATTTACTTAATGTTTATTTAAGTATATATATATCTCAATGATACATTCCTTTTTAAAATCATTCAAATTAATAACATCGTTTAGATCATTGAAAGACTATAATAAAGTTTCTTCATAAAGTAAATGAGATAAAAATTGTGTAATGAAAACAATAAAATTAAGCTTTATTTTTAAACTAACACGACAGTAAACGTTTTGGCTAATGCCTTCAACAGTAAAATATTGTTTGGCATTAGCCGAAACATTTACTGTCGTGTTAGTTTAAAAATAAAGCTCAAATTTATTGTTTTCATTACACAATTTTTTAGTGTATTTTTTCACTCTATTTAAAAGCTTTATCGCAGTCACATTCTATATATTATAGTCAATGAGATTTGAATTATCAATGGAATGTATTTTTCTTAGCCTGCTAGTGGAGTGACATGTGAAAGAAAGTATGGTGAAATCACATAGAATACTGTATGAAATCTAAAATATTAAATATGATACAGTTGGTTATTTTTTTTGTTTAAAAAATATAACTTAAATGATAAACCAAGTTGAAGTGGAAGGTCTTGAAATAAATGGTGACCAAAACTCCATTTTGAACTATCCTTTAGCTGAATCAATATTCTTAAATTCTTATACTGCTCAATAAATTTTGATCTCTATATATTTTGACAAATTAAATAATTTGATCTTATTTTAGTACAAGCGCTAAATGACTTTTTATTTAGTAATTATATTTATTCTGGAAACATATTTGTATGTTATGAAAAATACACTATTTTAAATAGTTCATTTAAAAGTAGAATTCCAGACCAATAATTGTTTAGTATTGTTGATGTACATAACTGTATAGACAAAATTAATCTTCACTGTTATAATATAATGTTACAGAATAAAAAAAACTTTTAGCTGATTTGAACTTTGTGAAGAACTATTTAAAAGACATTGTTGAAATAGTCTATTTTTATGCCTCTGCAATTGATGAGTATTCTAATTCATGTTATGTAAATAAAAATAAATTGAATAACATTTATGTCAAACTATAAAAAATATTGTACAGAAAATTATTTATTTACCATTTTAAAAATATGTAATCTGTTGTAATTGTTTTAGTTCCACTTATAAGTCTGTGTTCAGAGCCACTTCCAAACATTTTTAAAATGAATTACTTGAATTACATATGTAGGAGTTTCCATAATTACAAATGTACATACAAATTTATAAGTAATAATAGTTATAGTAACTATTATATTAATTTACATTGGTCTTTAGGCAGTTTGTTAACAATAACATCAATCTTAGTTTTATTTTTATTCATACCTCATCATTTCTCAATTTTAACTACCGGCACACATTTTCTTGTATTTCTTTTCATTATGTAGCAATTTACTCTTTATACAATTTAAATGCATCGATCAAATTAATACTTGTTCATCTCTTTATGTGTGGCCGCTCTAGCAATAATGTATCATAACAAAACCTAACTACAAGGCTATTATTACCTAGATACCTGGCTAAGTACAAGTGGTATAAAACTTATGGATTTATTATAAAAAATAAACAGGTATAAATAAGACTGTCAAAATCTAAAATATAAATAACTGAAATCCTGGATGAGTATTGCTAAACTTTTTTAAACCTCAGCTAATGTCGTGAGGGGTATAACAATGTAATAGAGAATATAGTTTTCTACACATTGTAAAGTCAGCAATCCAACATTAAAAGGGAATTCTGACAACCTTCCAAGAAATTAAGCACATGCATCTTTAAAAATTGCAAGAGTAAAAATTCTTTTTTAATTAAAAAAAAGAACTACTCTATTCATGATTAAGAGTGCAATTTAGGAACAATTTCTTGAAAACTCCTACCTGGAAATATTTATTGAAGTGGTTCTAAAACAGTCTCCACATTGAAATGCACAAAATAAACATTTCTTTGAACATTTTCCTAGTCAATTGTCTTCATTTAACTTTATTTATTTTGAATTTTTTTATTTTTTGGATAAAATGTAAGGATTGAAGGGTCAAGGGGAAGAAAATGAGGATATTGAAATCAGATAAACCTATAGAAACATTTCTGCATAATCTTTTAATGTAGTAATAGTGAATTTCAACTTAATTGAACAACCTGCAAAATTATATTCATTTTTACTAGCCAAATAATGTATCACATGTACATTCAGAACAAGAACACAGATAATGACATGGTTTGAATCATTTTAATTCTATACAATTGTAGACATTAAAGGCACACCTTATTTACAATACAAATTATTTCATACTTAAGTTGAATGGACCAAGAGGAATGTTTTATTTATTATTATTATGTTTTTTTTAAAATTACAAATTTGCTTGAATTGTTCACTATTTCAAAGTGATTAAACAAGCCATTTTACATAAATATTGCACACACTTAAAAGGAAAAAAAAAAGCTCAACAATTTGACATTTAGATATTAATATTGTTCATCAGACAAATATTTAATTTTAAATTTCTGAAAGTGATGATTCCATCTCAATTATAAAATAGGCTTCAATAAGCAAATCTGATTTATATTTAAGGACTTAGTTGTAATTAAAAATATCCAAATCATTATCTGCATAATATCAGCTCCATAAAAATTTCTTTAAAATTTATTTTCAAATCTTTTTTAAACACTCATATAAAATTTATTAATTTAAATTTAGGTTGTTGAGCATTAGGTTTTGTTAAGATCAGCCTACAGAAGCAACAAAAAAATGATTTAAAAAGTAACAGAAATGTTCTTACAAAAAGATGTAGAAAATGTAAAGAAATAATTCTAAATAAATTTATAAAAATTAGATATATATTTTTTTAACAGCACAGATTTGTTTTAACAAAATCGAAAAACATTTCATTTCTTAGTAAAATTATTTAGAAGACCAAAATAAAAAACAAATACATTACAGTTAAGATTTAATAATTATTTTTTAAATATAAAAATAAGTTGTTGCTCCACTAAGTAAATAGAAACTTAAAATAAAATTGATTTGAATATTGGGCAAAATATTTTAAATGAATATTTCAAACATACATAACCATGTAAACTAGAAAAAATATAGGCTTAAGTTCATTTGGATCAAACCAAAGTCTTAACCTCTTGTTTTAACTCACTAAACTGTTATTTTCAGAGTTAATAATCTAGAGTATTGGTCTGGTTTTTTATTTGTTTCTTACATAAGTTTAACCACACACTTAACCATCGGTCAGTACTTTTTTTTATTATCACCAAGCTAAGAAACTATAATATGGTGTAAAAGTGTTGTGTCCAAAACTTAAGGAGTAAATTTTCAGACTTTTATTTCCAGTCTAGGCACTAACAACGCTCACAGATAACACTCATTATAACTCATGCTTAAACTCGAAATATCACAATCTTCTGTTCGATGAATGTCTAGATTAGAAGAAAATAAATACAAAAATTAAAACAGGGATAACATATTAATCTTACTTTGTATATAATATATCAATATTTAACTGGTTAGCTAGCATTAGTTATAGCCTTGAGATGCTGGGAGTGACAAGAGCAATATTTTAGTTATGGCTTTCAGTATTTCAGCTGCTGGGAGTGACAAGAGCAATATTTTAGTTATAGCCTTGAGATGCTGGGAGTGACAAGAGCAATATTTTAGTTATGGCTTTCAGTATTTCAGCTGCTGGGAGTGACAAGAGCAATATTTTAGTTATAGCCTTGAGCTGCGAGGAGTGACAAGAGCAATATTTTAGTTATAGCTTTCAGCTGCTGGGAGCATCATTTTTTGACATGTAGTAAAAAATTAATAAAATCAGTGAACTACTGATAACATGAAAATGCTTAAAAAGAAATATCAGTCAATACAAAGTGATAAAACGGTACCCACAAACTAATTATTGTCATACATTTTTCTTCTCTTAACATAAAACAAATTTGCTTAACACCAAAAAATTTTGGATCTCAGAATGAACGAATTATGGAAAAATATTGAAATGAAAGAGAGACAGAGTCTCATGCTTCACATGAAAGGAACCCAACTTGGCTGGGAAATATCAACACCATTGAGATAGCAATTGAGAAGAATAATTTATCAGCAAATACATTTATTAGAAACATCAAGGCTGTCACATAAGAGAAATTAATAGTTTTTATATGCATTATGACTTTGAAAATAGTTTTTGACCTAATATTGCTGAGACTTCCCTATTGTCATAAGTTAACTAATTTTCCTACGATAGCTAAAAATCTATATTCTTTTTCCAAAGTATAAAATATTGCTACTGACCTTTGGTGGATGTAATTAAGAATAAGGTGGACCACAAATGGCCATGCTAAAATAATGATTGCAGATCTCACAGACAAATCAGGAAGTGGCCACAAGCCCTAAAGAAAAAAGACATTAAAGTTTGAATATAAATACATTAAATAAATAAATACATTAAAAGTTCATGTAAATTTTAAAAAAATTACAATAAATATGTTTTTTCTTTCTTTTTTATAAATAAACATTTTGCATTAAACTTTTGTAAAAAGTCACACTGAAAAAAAAAATCAATTATATTCCAGCAATTTAAATTAATTTTTTTTTACCCTAACTGCCATGGCAGGATTTTTTATAGAATGGTTATTTTATGTATTCAAAAGACTATCTTGAGTTTATTACTATTTTTTTCTATACTTTAGTACTATTTTTTAGACAAAGAGTTTTGCAAAATCACATCTTCAAAAAAAAAAAAATCTACCACAAAACTTTGCGAAAGCACTAGCAGAAAGTAAATATAGACTTTTCCGGAAGTTGACAAAATCTTCTACCACACTACGAAGAATTTCTACTTTGTATGATTTCAATACTAAAGAGAGCGATTTTAAGGCACGCTTTACAGCTCTTCAGGATTATAGGCGAGGCGCACATTTCCGCGGTTTAGATCATTATAAGTTCATTTAATTAAATGGTTTTATTATTTTTAATAAATAATATAAAAAGTTGTACCTTTGATGTATTTAATCTGTTATCTTGAATCTGCAAATAAAATTCTTAATTAAGGATATGAATGACTTTTAAAATGATAATAACTTTTTAATACCTTAAGTTAAATGTTATATCATAACAGAAATTTAATGCTGTGAGGTAAATTAAATTAAAAGCCAAATTAAAAAAAAAAGACATTTATGTAACTCACTGTTATTTTTATTTTTTAATGCACTAACTTTTTTTTCAGACTTTATAAATTCTTCCACACTGTCCAGCCTCATCAAAACTCTACTCAGGTCCTGCTGTAGTCTCAGTAAAGTCACAACAATTTGTTCATTTAAATCAGCAGGAGATGACTTGCCACCTACATCTGAGCCTCTGTTGCCCCCGCCACCTCCAGGGTTTGGGAATAAATCACGACGCCCACCACTGCCTGAACCTCCACTACTCCCTGGCCCATCAGCTTGTTCAGGACCAGAATTATAAAAACAATTAGCAATATGTAAAACACTCATTACAAAAATGGTAAAATAATTGTTTGCCCATACTTATTTTGTCATTTTATTTATAAAGAAGAGGAAATAACTCAAATTTTTAAAGGGGAAGCCACTCTGTCAGAAACAATATTTTAAATATTTTCTAAACATTTTAAATAATTATACATTTTGGAAGTCAAAATCAGTTAAAAAAGGCTAATTATTTTTAGTCAGGCAAATGAAGCTTAGGGATCGAAAATGACAGATTCAAGTGCTGCCAGAGTTAAAGATAAACAAATAATGTAAATCTTGTGCACTGAGCAATAAGTAGGATTTGGAAATTACAGTCATTCTTTTGTATAGAAAAAACATGCACATTTATTTGATAATTTTCATTTCTCTGAATAAGTACCATAATAAATATGAAATAATTATATTAAATCTGTGGTCCTAGGTTTTCATTTCTAGGGTGGAAGATAAGCATCGCTTCTAATAGAAATGTCTTAAAAGGCTTGCGTCTCTAGCTAAAAACTAGCTCCCGGCCTTCAAGAGTGGCTCACACATGAGCCTGGCGGAAGATGTTTCTACTAACAGGAGAACGGATGAAGGCAGTCAACTGGCGCCTAAAAACTAGTAGCTTTTGGTAAATGAGACTTGTTAACCATGGTCGGTAGCTCATCTAAGAGAGGGTAACTCTAATTCTAAACCTCCGCTGCCTTGCGGTTACACCCACATGGGAAAAGCTAGGGGAGTAAACCCAGACAGAAAATCAGGAAATGGAGCTCCTAAGGCGGTCTGCTATTGAAAAACATTGCATTTTGCATTCTGGCAACTCCTGCGACGTAAATGGTGCCAAGCCGTATCTACATTAGTCCCTTGGATCCACCTTTGGCATGGAGAGGGGGATGTGAAGTTTGACCAACAGAAATGCAGGGAGCAACAAATGCCTCTTTACATAGCGTTCATCGACCTAACTAAAGCTTTAGATCAGGGATGCCCAAACTTTTTTGTATCGCGGGCCATATTCCTTTATGCAAAGATATTCGCGGACCGGGTTAAAATAATAATATAAAAATGACATAGTATGATGAGTTTTTATTGTAAAATTTTAATGTGAATGGTGAAACTGAGACCTTGAATGCAGTAAGTGGTGAGGTCAGGCTCAATGCCATGGTTTTGATATGTATGATATCACGTAGTTGAGAGTCACTTATTCTCGTCCTCACACAGATCTTGTTAAAATTCATAACTGAAAATGTCTGCGTACACAAGTATGTCGAGCCAAACAAGCTAAGCATTTTTTTAAAACAAATGTTCGAATTCCTTTTGATCTCTCTTTAACCATGAAGCTCACTCTAAAAGTCAAAGAGAAGAAATTGTCTGGTGCAACATTCAGCATCAGTTTGCAGCTCAATGAATTCCTGCTGCAGATTGCCGCAGTATTATCAAAATCTAAAGAGAAATATGAAGATTCAACAAAAACAACCATGTTTATCTTTTCAATAGTTATTAAGTCATGAAAGCGTCTTTGAAATTCATCAGCCAAGGATGTGATATCTGCATCATACCTATGCATTTGCCAATTGAAGCTTCTTTCTGGTAAACTTGTCATGATTTCCTGCAGTGAGGGGAAATGTGTGGTATTAGACTGCATTTGAAAAAGTTCCCTTTGAAAAGGTTGCAGCTTGTTCCCAAAGTCCTTGATATGTGAATATAATTGGCTTACCACTGCATTGTGCCCTTGGAGAATTGTGTTAAGAAGGTTTATATGTCTTTTCACATCAACCGATAATGCAAACTATGCAAAACAAGCATCAGATAGTTCTGGAAATGGTTTTTCCTTATCTTCCATGTACTGCCCAATTTCTTTTTTAATGTGTAGACGTGCTGAAGTGCTGTCCCCCGACTAAACCATCTTATATCATTGTCATACATAACATCTTTGTATTCTCTCTGGATGCCAAGAAGACACTGCTAAAACTGGCTGTGAAACAGGGTTTTAGAGCAAATAGAGATCATATCCTTTATCACTTGCTTAAGGACACGATCACATGAAAGGTGTTTAGCACAAAGAACTTCTTTATGTGTGAAGTTTACAGTGAAGTTTAAAAACTTTGCCAGCCTGACTAAGCTGACTTTGTTACAGACAAGTTTTGCAAGTCAACTGTGCTCACGAGTTATGGCAATAGCCATCAGCAGTAAATAAATATATCGTTTACTTGGTTATTTAACGTCACAGACAGCAGAACAAACAGAACCAAATACATTTGTTCCCCTTGTCAGTCTTTAAGACTGAAGTCTATTAATTGGTAAACAATACAATGTTATCGACTTTTGCCATCCTTTGACGTTATCAAAACGGTAAAACTTGTCGACTTTTCTTATACTTAATGTTGCTAAAAAATAATACGTTAGTTAATTAATTATTTCAGATGAGGTCGCGGGCCAGTAAAAATTGCTTCGCGGGCCGGTTTTGGGCCAGACTTTGGGCATCCCTGCTTTAGATCTTTTCAGCAGAAGTGTCCTTTTCCAGATCTTAGTAAAAATAGGCTGCCCTACACATCTGCTTAACATTATCAAGCAATTCCACGATAACATGCAGGGCACAGTGTGCTATAAAAGTGCCATCTCAGAGGCTTTCCCAGTAAGTTGTAGAGTAAAGCATTGCTGCATGCTGGCACCTACTCTATTGCAATATTCTTCTCCATCTTACTCCAGTATGCCTTCGAGAACAACAGCGAGGGGATATACATACACACCAGAACTGACGGGAGATTATTCAATATTGCCCGACTTGGGCCAAGACCAAAATAAGGAAGATTTTGCTGCGCAAACTCTTATTTTTCGTCGATGTTGCCTTAATATCTCACACAGCATATGGACTGCATAACCTTGTATCCAGCTTCTCCGCTGCCTGCAGAGAGTTTGGCCTGACCATTTGCATAAAGAAAACCAACAATATGGCACATGATGCTGCCTCTATCCCCACTATCACAATTGATGACTACAACCTGGATGTTGTTGACAGTTTTACATATCTGGAATCAAACATCTCGAGCACCCTCTCGATGGAAGATGAGAGAAATGGTAGGATAGGGAAGGCAGCAACTGTTATGGCTAGACTGTTCAAAAGAGTCTGGTCCAATGCCAAACTCACAGCAAGGACTAAGCTGCAGGTATACCAGGTCTGCGTACTGAGCACACTCCTCTATGGTTGCGAGTCATGGACCACTTATACCAGGCATGAAAGAAGGCTCAATAGCTTCCACCTCAGATGCCTGCACCGCATCCTTGACATCAAATGGCAAGAGAAAGTCCCCAACACAGAGGTCCTGGCTCAAGCAAGCATGAGCAGCATCCAGCCATATTAATTGGACACGTCAAGAGAATGCAAACTGGTCGCATACCCAAGGATGTGCTATACAGCTGGCGACAGGGAAAAGGGCGGTTGGTCGGCCATTGTCTCAGATACACGGAAATATGCAGAAGAGATATGAAAGCAGCCAACATTGACATATAAAACCGGGAAAACCTGGCAGAGGATCGACCCACATGGTTGCTATAGTGAAAGAAGGATCTCTAGAGGCAGAGAAGCTAACCAAGACGGAGGAAGTTGAAAAAAGAGCGAGGAGGAAGGCCAGGCAACACTGCCCCACCGCATTAGTGTGTGTGACATGCAGAAGAGACTGCCACTCGAGGATTGGTTTCATCAGCTACACAAAGAGCTGCGTACAATAAAGATAAATATATAGTTTTTCGTAGATGGACAGATGCCATACATACATGTTAAATCTATGTGTTGTTCAGATCAGCATAAAGCTACCATGGGTTCTGACATTAATTGCCTTTTCTTCTAAATGATTATTTTGAAACGGACAAATTAATGTTTTAAGACACTAATATATTTTTCAGTATAAGAATGATATGTTATAGAAAAACATTGCTGAAATAACTACGAGTTTGCACTCTTCCTATGATGTAGTAGATTTCTTTGAATTCTTTGAACAAAAGTATCTTATCAAAGTTTTTGCAGTTAAAAATAAACTGTCTTTCAAACAGCCAGAGACTCACCACTGCCACCATGACTCTCCCTATTTCCTGTTGTTGACCAAAGTCTGGAGTCTTGACCTTCACCTTTTCTTTTCCTTTCTTCTTCTTCACCACCACGGCACATGGATATATCAAATAAATCATCACCCGAATGAATGTATGTAGAATCCAGTACTGATTTTTGCCCGTTTTCTATGCATGAACTCAAATCCAGCACATTGGCTGAAACACAGGAAGTATTGACAAAGAGGCTGCTTGAATCATCATCATCATCAGAGTTAGTGTTGACGTTCTCTATCCTAGGATCAAAGTGAACCAGCTTAGTCCTGGGAATAGGAGTTGAAGATGCAGCAGTCGATGAAAGATGAGTAGAGAAGGTCTGCAAATAGCTTGTCACTGCCGGCTGTGGGGGAACATATGGAATTAGATCCCAGATAGATTAAATGTTAGGCACATGCATTAGAGAAATTGAGTTAACATTAAATTTTGAATGTCAATATAATATATATCATTTGAGAACTTATATATCACGGTACTCCAGCCAGCAGCTAGGCTAAACGCGCTTTACATAAAAATAAGTAATTCATATTTATAAATAAATTCAATTTAAAACATATCCTAACTAAACAAAATGTAACATGATCCATATATTTTGACTGAACTTATGGCTAAACTTTTAAAATAAAATTGCAACATTTAAGTAAATGATCTTAAATTATGTATGTTAATCCACTTGAAAGATATACAAGTTTATCATTCTGATATGAAGGTTTGAACACAAAACTAAATGTTTTCAAACAATATACCAAACTAGGACACAAGAACCTTAAAAAACTAGTGTAAAGCTGTTAGGGCCCCAAAGATACCTCAATAGGCTCATCTGAAGTATCACAGAACTCTTCATTCTCAGTCTCACTATCACTGGCTGATCCTGAGTGACCCATGGATAATACAACAGGTTCATTTTCTTGCCCATCATTCTTTTCCTTCACATAGTCATCTTCATCTGTTTCACTCTGACTATCACCATTAGTGAGAACTGATTTTTCATAGGTAAAACTTTGTCTCTCACTGAAGCCTACAAAATAAATTGTTCAAATACAATTTTTCTTTAGCAATTTTTTCACTATAAAAAGCTAAAGTAAACAATTCTGTTTTAAATTAAAAAAAAAAATTAATAGCCCTTTGATCTGAAAAATACTGTTGTATATTAAATTTTAAATGGACAAACATATTATTAATCCAAGTGTGTCATTAAAGAAAGTACCAGTAAGGCAAACACAACAACATTTTCATGCCATAACACATAAAACCACTTAAAAATAGAAAATGGCTTTTTTATAATTAGACTATTTTGAAAAATTATACACTAAATTTTTTTAGAACAGTATAATATTTAAAATTATACACTACATTTTTTAAGAACAGTATAATATTTATAATTATACACTACATTTTTTTAGAACAGTATAATATTTATAATTATACACTACATTTTTTTAGAACAGTATAATATTTATAATTATACACTACATTTTTTTAGAACATTATAATATTTCATCAGTTGAAACTTGATTGTTTTTTTTATATTTAAGGGCTTTTTTTTCTATTTGAGAAACTTTTGTAACAGTCATAACAAATTAGTATTTCCATCATTTTTCAAGAGCAATCATTGGTTCATTACTCTATTTAAAATTTCTCTTCATGACTTAAAATCTCCAGACTTTTATCTCAACACAAGAATTTATGTGACCAAATGAATCTAATACAACTGGAAGATGCATGTATTAGAAGATAAAATTTTCCCTTCCTTAATTTTGACAATGTGATGCAAGATAATGCAATAGCTCCGGCATGACCAGAATTTTTAAAAAGCAGCTCTACGCCATTACAGGGCTTTGTTAAATGTGTCACATTAAGGGTTAATAAAGAGATTAATTTGACCAAATTTTTTTAAGCAATATTAATCAAAATGTCAGACTAATTAAATAAAATAAAATATTTTAAAAATAGGATAGATAACTACTAAAAGTATATACTTAAAGTGCTGGAAGTTCTTACAAATGTCTGATTCCAGTCAAAGTGTGAAGTGCATTAAACACTTTTCCTTGAAAATATAGAAGGCTTAGATTTTTAACACATTGCCTAAAAGTTAATTAATTTTATACTGTGAATGCTTTAGGCATGAAGTCTTACTAATGAGGAAAAAAACTAATTTTTATTAGGTAAAGTTGAAAACATTTAAGTTAACTTTACCATTAGGTGGAAACTTGTCACCATTTAATATAAATGGACTGTCCTGCCACTTTTTCAAGTCCTGTTTAAGTAACTCTGTAACATTGTAGGAATGATTCATCTGTTCTTCTGAAGTACATAAGAATAATATCAATAAATGACAACCAGCAAATCAAAATAAATTATAAAGTTTAATCTAATAAGAAAATAGAAAATCTATTCAAAATGAAATCATTCAATTGTTAGATCACAGCTTAATCATCATAGTCTCTGTAAGTCTAAACAGCCCTGGAAACTGAAAGAAATACAGACAACTGAGTAGCTTGATGGCAAATACCTACCATCACTAACTGGGACTGAACCATTGGCCCAGGGTTTGTCCATTATCTTGAGTGTATTCTGGTTCTCACTGTCCTCAACCATCTCATAAAAACTGTCCAACTTTTGTAGAAACTCTGTAACAGCGTGTGTTTGTGGCATTGTTTCAACTATCTGTTGGCATTGGTAGAAAAAAAGACGAATGAACATTGTTTAGTGAAACACTGAATATCCTTCAAAATCCAGGTTTTATTTTTGCTTATGATTTTTAAAACATTTTTGAGGGATCTTTAATTAGATGAATAAAGGGAATTCAATTTCAAACATTAAATGATTTTACCATATTTTTGTTGATTCATTCAAGAATTAACATTCAGATAACCAATCTTGAAAGGGAGACAAAGTAATCTTTAAATTCTAAACACAAATTTAAAAAAAAAAAATTAATAATACAATTATTGTATAGTCTTTTTAACATTTATTTGTATTTTCTATGTTTTATATTGCAATTAACACTTGAATTTAAAGAAATTATTTTTAAAAATATGAATTAAAGAGGCAGAAACAAAAATTGTGCATTGGTTAATATGTTATTAAAAAAATAAAAGATTTAATATGAGCTAAATATTTAGAGAAATTGGGAGGTGAAATGACTAAAGAGGATAATACTAGAACCAGAACAAAGTGAATATACTTAGCAGTGCACATACATTGAAATAGAAGATTTTTTAAAAATATGAAATATTATTGATTTTCAAGAGAGATCTTCTGCAAAATGATTTGCACATTTGAAAAAAAATTGAAAACCCCGTAAAAAAACTAGTTTTTGACAATAAATCTTTATATTCGAGACATAGCTAAAATAATATTCATTAAAAAAGGAATAGCACGACAATCGAAAAATATAATTTTTTAGTTAGTTCTCAAATATATAAAGGATGTTTAGTAAAAAAAACTTCTACAGTCTTCCTGCTAAATTTCAGCTCAATTTGATCACAGGAAAAGGGTTATAAAAATATGTTTCACATAGTGCGAAACGCGAGACAGATTAGCAATTAATAGCATTTACATTTGCAGATCGGGAATATATCTTACACAAGTATCGTCAATATAATACAGGGCAACAAAAAAGTATATAAAAAAAAGTCTTTCAATATAATACCCACCGTGACACTCTTGCACAAAAATTAACATGTTACATAGAAATAACGAGATAATCTAAAAATTTATTAATTTAATTACTGTCCATTCGATCGATCTGAAATTTTGAAACATCATTTTTACCACCGGCACGAGTCTTCCTGCCAAATTTCAGCTCGTTAGGTTACGAGGAAGTGGATTAAAGATCGATCCAAAGTTTTTTGGCAAGCAGACGCCAAGTTGATATAAAGGATTAAAAAATTAATTGCTATTGCATCAATGGATTTATGATGTTAGTAAATCATAATTTATTAAAATAATTTTAAAAATTAATAAACGGGTAACATAAGCAGTGGAACTTTTTATATTCTTTAAAATAAAAACAGTTCAATTTATGTCATTGACTGAACACTCACAAGCAGTTTGTCTAGGTGCAAATATTAAGGCCTACAAATTAAAGCTGACTAAGGTCTATTCTGTTTTCAGCAATATATGAAAATATTTATGAAATTTTATGCACTCAAAGTTAATAAGCAAGGAATTAGCTAGTATTCAGTGATTTCTTTTTTAGTATCCTAGTACTCTTAAGGATTGAAAAAAACTAACATTATAATTATTGATTTAACAAAAATAATGAGAAAAAAGAAACAATTTCAGTTTAAGATTGCAATGAAATAATAAAAATTAGATGTGGATGCCTATTGACAGAGCAGTGATTTATCAATGGAATTCTTTGTCATGATACATTCACAGTGTTCCAACTACTGAGCCCATCAAGAGTGCACTAGAGACATATCTCTTCAAACTTTACTTTAAAAATTAATTAAACAACATTTCTTCTAACACTAATCGTAGCTTTTATGTGCCCTACTGTCATTTATTTGGTTATTAGGATATGAATGTTTATTGAATGCATTGATATTTATATGTTATTGTTTTTGTGTAAATCGCTGTGAGCCCATTTTCTTACTGGGGTACAGCGCTATACAAATTATTAATTTATTATTATCACATTTCTTACCCTCATCAAATTTCAGAATTTCATATTGTAACGTTCATGTGTTTGTATGTTAGTCAACACTAATTATACTATCATGGTCGCTGACAATTGACACCCTACTATTTCTTTAACCTCCTAATATTCACACGACTCCAGGGGATGACACAAAGTCATCCTTATAAAAGACTACTGTAACACAAATCATGGCGCATTGGAATTATCTGACATAGTCCATAACACTTGTAAATTGTAATTTAAAAGGAAAATGTAGCTATTGTTTTTAGAAAGATAAAGACAAAAAAGTTAATTACACACAATATATATGAACAAATTAGAAGAAACAAAAAAGTGCCTTCACCACCAGCAGGTGATGGATAGGATTAAAAAAAATATACATTCTTCACTATTAGAAATTATAATATTCTCTATTTTGGATCTAGACAATAATTATTAAAAAGCCACAGTAATAAAATAAGATATTTGGAATTCACTGCAACTTAAAAGAAAACTTTAATGAAAAGTATGAAATGAGACATAAGAATTCACAAATTTGAATACAGCAGCTGCCTCATGTCACGCTTTTAGAAACTAATCTACCTGCTCCATCTGCTTGCAGAGTCAACTAATGTCAAGCCTCCATGTCATTAAACGTATTCGTTTAATGGTTCAAAAAAAAAAAAAACAAACCTCACTTAACTAGTACACCATTACCCTTTAATTTGGCGCTAGTCCTACATAAATGTTCCACACATCAATATTGCAATACAATAATACCTACTGCATAACATTAAAAGTTCAAAGCATTTAACAAAAAAACATGAGATATAATTTTTTTATGCCATAGTACCAGCTGAGTGGGAAGGTATTTTTTTAAAATAAAGAACAAATCCTTTCTAAATATATATATACATCTAATGAGTAGCTGAAACGACATTTAAATAACTTTTTTTTTCAATTTTATAGATAAAATTAATATGTATAGTTATTTTCACAATTGATATTTAATACAAAATAAATAACAAAGAATAATTCATTTGTATTGGACTATTTGGGAAAGATAAAGGATCGATGGACTTTGGCGACATTTTAAAGAGTTTGGTCATCAAAGAAGGCAGAAATTTAATAATGTGTATGTGAAGCTGAATATCTGAATACCTAATATATATTCTTTAAGAATGTTTCACTAGAATTCTAAGATTGAATAATCTTATAAAATTATTGCAAGGTAGTCTTTTTTAAAAAAAAAAAAAAAAAAAAAAAGGATACATAAAAACATGGACTCTCCTTTATAAATGCAATAATATGTAAGTTTTATATTTAATAATGTATAAAAATAAATAAAAATTTTGGCTTCATAATACATTGAATTAAGACTGGATTATTCTTTTGACTAAGTTTGTTAAGACCGCTTGTTTTTGAGGACCAGTTAATCGTTACAAAAAAAAGACCTGTTAACCACCAGTCCCCATATGCCTTATGTTTTGAGAATTAACGAGAGAATGTTTTCGCTTCGCGTTGTCAGATAGTGGCATCAAAGCCCCCCCCCCCCACTTGCGTTCAGCTCTTTTCAGCAATGCCCCCAATTGAGGGAATTTACAACAAAAAAAATTAAAATTCCAAAGAATTAAGTAAACAGTGATGGATTTTTAAAAAAATAAATTTTTTTTTAGACCAATGATTAACCGTTCTAAATAAGAGAACCAGTTAAACTGTTCATTAAAGTTAGCGAGGTATTTTTCTTTAGTTTAAAAAAACCCACGCCTTGACCCAACCGTTGGGAAGTCGTGTTTTCCTCTCTTGTGTGTGATGCCGGATAACTTGGGAATTGAAAAATAATAATAATAAAATTATAAAGCTTACGGAGTAAACAGTGATGATAAAATGGAATTTATTTAAATACCATATTATTTTTAAATTGTCAACTTGCCAGAATAATTTAATTTTGCGGCGCACACAATGTTTCCTTCATTTTTCCAGTTCAAATAGGCAAAGAGTTTAAGCTACATTCACCGTACACCCCTTCCAATACATAACAATTACATTTTTTAAAAGGAAAATATCAGTTTTGATATTAATGAGGTAATCTTCCATCAAATGCCTTTGACTTGCATGTAAACGTTCACTAAAAGACCGAACTTGAATATGAGGACTGATTAATCCCCTGGTATATTTGCTACGTCTATCAAATGACTCTTGTAATATAAGTACTTCATTAAACGACATGGGCCGATAAATTTTTTGGTTGCAGGAAACAGACTATAAACCGGTGTTCAGAGAATGCCGATAGGTCACGAGGTCATATGCTTTTATAGCTTTCTTTGTCTTTATAAGAAACAGACTATAATTAATATAAATAGAAACAGAAGCAGACTTGACCGTTGTTCACATCAAACATGCACTATGTGTTAGCTCTCGACAACTAAGCGAATAAAAAATTTAAAAAATCATTCCTTAGCTGTAGGCTAAGTTTACTAATAGTGATGACGTATATATTATTTATATACCGGAATATAATCAAAGGGAATTGATTCACTGTTGCTCGTGTTAGTCTGGTATGCTTCCCCTATACATCTTAGCCATAACACAAAAAAAACAACAACTCCGGGTAACATGCTAATATGGGCATATTGAAGTTGTGGTTAACTGGTCCTGATCTGAAGACCGGTTAACCCTCAACAACCTTACTTTTGACTAAAGTATTTTTGTTCTCTTTTAGTAAGTGTTCCTATTATTAGGTGGATAGTAATTAACTCTTTTTATTAATAATGGTAAAAACAAACCAGTTGCCAAATTTTTTTATGAAAATAATAAGACGAATCTTTTAAAAATAAGTACATTATTTTTTGCATTAAAGATTAAAAGTTTAAACCGAAAGGCAACTTTAAATATTTCCTGAAAATTGTCACAACACAATAAAATCATAGACAAGTTGCTTGCTTAAAAAATAAAATCCTTGTGTTTTACAAGAAATTGATGACAATGTAATTTAATAACAAATTTTTTCATAAATCAGTCAATGAGCCTTCCATTTGGACAAAAGCATTTTTAGCATATATTCACTAACATAAATTTATTTTAATAATACCTCTAAGCAGGCTACATTGCAGATCTTCCTCGCCTTTAATTTATTAATTCAATCTTTTATGATTTTGTAGATAAAATATTTATTATTTTAGTTTTATCCTCTTGAGGTAATTGAGGAAAGGTAACTGATGGGCCTATCTTTAAAACCTACTAAAAAGCTTAGAATATGGCTCGCTCATCTTAGTGCCAGTTAATCAGAATGCTTCCTGCATTTCTTGCGAATAGGGCTTTTTTTAAGGCAGATTTTTTAAAATGTTTAAAATGCTTTAAAAATTTATGTAAGAATTAAAAAAAAAAAAAAAAAGAATTAGAAATATGCAACATAACATTATATCAACATCAGTAGACATATTATGTAGTTTTATACCTTTTAATCTAATTCACATTAGTTAAAAATATGAATTAATTAGGAATCAGAAAATTTTTAAGTGGAAAAACAAATTATGGCCTGCATACATTATGTAGATTAATATAAACTTGAGATTTCAGCTTGATTTAGTATAGATTTTTTAATTCATTTAATTCTTTCAAAGTAGTATATACTTTTATAATTGTAACATATAATTTAACAAAATCTATTTGGAAAATAAATGCAAGCTAGAGATAAGGGTTTTGCCAAACTTTTCTCCAACTGTTCAAGAATGAGTAAAAAAAAAATTAAAATAAAATATAACTGAATTTACATTTAAAAGATCATAAGCAAGCATCAAAAACGATATCTCTCTATATAATTGCTCAAACTTATATTTTGTTTACTTTATTGAGATCATTGATGAGGATTTAAAATTCATCTCGAAATACAATACTCTTAAGCATTATTATTGCAATGGAGGCTTGACTTTAGCAATACCTGCTGCGGATAGTATGCTTGCCGAACATGAATGCTCACTTTTTTCAACTCATCCACATAGAGCAGCATTGCTTTCTCACTTTCCATATTGCCTAAACTTGACCAGGCCTCCCTTAAAAAAACAGTTCACAATTTATAAACACAAGCAATGTTGTAACTGTGTCAACTAAGACTTTCACATTATTACTAATAACGATGATTTGTAATATTTCGCATCGAAAGGTAAATCAATTAATAAAATGTATTTAATTTTGAAACGATTTGAACATTTAGCAATTACAAAAAGCAAAAATCAAGGATTTAAATACAAGGAGAGGTTTCTATCAAAATTTAGTTTTAAAGTTTAAGGATGAAATTTGAAAAAAAAAAAGATTTTTGGGCTTTACCTTAAAAAAGGTGTACGGTCATTTTGTCGCAGAAATATTACAAAATGTTCAATCTTATTTTATTTTATAAAAATTCAAATGTAAAAATTCTCACTGACAAAATCAATGTTTTGTATACGTAAACTGTGTTATGAAGATGCACAAAGAATAGTTTTAATTTGCTGCAAGTTAAAACATTTGAAACCATTTTTAGTTGATATTAATGTGTAAATTTGTGAGCCTCGCGTTGTCATGCAGCTAAATAGTATGCAAATAAACTGCCTCATTAGGTAGTGTAATAATTAATATCTTCTCAAATTTTAAAATTAATTTATCCTGTCAATGCAGATATGATTTAGAAAATTTTTACCTAGACTTAAAACCTAAAAAATGGAGTACTTTTAATTGCATATATGAGAGTAACAAAAACGTTACTGCTTAAAGTTTATATAAACAAAAAATGTTAGTTTGTAGTTCATCTTAAATTATGGATGTTACAAACCATTTCTTGCGATTTACCAAATCCCAGAATCCTGGTTTAGATGCAGTGCAAGGACCTTCAGTAGCTTGTTTATAGTAGCTATAAAATTTAAGCATTAATTCATGAGATGGTTGAAAAGAACCTGAAATGAAAGGTAAATGATACTGAATTATATAATTACCAGATCAAAAGCAAAATAACTAAAGATTGTTGTGATCTAATTAAACCTTTAAAAATAAGATCTTAATAATCAGTAAGGCTGTTAAGACTACTAGATTTTAAGGACCAATTAACTGTCCAAAGAAGACTGTAAACCACTTTTAGCGGTGGGAGGTATTTTTCATTAAGTTTTGAGAACCATGAAGAGAATGTATCGAACTAAGCACGCTCGCCTCACGTTTCCATTAGTGACATCAGAGGCGCTTTGGTATTACCACCACTCGTGTTCAGCTCTCTAGCCCGATGCCCGTCAAGTCAATGAATTTTAAAAAAAAAAAGGAAAAAAAAAAAACAAAACAAAAACATGAGCCAAACAAACAAATAAACAGTGAAAATAAGAGTTTTTTTTTTTTTACTTAACTAAAATGACAATTTTAAAAATCTTTTAAATTAACTCATAGCATTTGCTTGTCTGTTTGTTGCAAAAATGTTGGATCAATTTTTAACACCCTTCATGGTATCTTATCTAGCTAAAATTTTGCAGGCAGACTCGTGGCGACGATAAAAATGATCTATTAAAATTTGGCATGATTTGAATGTACTGTAATTAAATTAATGAATATTTAGATTATCTCCAGGTCGCATTTAAATGTTTATGCTGGCAGTTCATTAGCAGTAGCGAGGTATTTTCACTTAGTTCTTAAATCCACAGAAAAAACTTGTGTACTATGATCCTGATACCTCTGGCCCATGCTGCATTGCCTGTTGTCGACATTTAATTTAAATTTAATGCTTAATTTGATAATTGATAAAATTTATAAAATTACAATGCTTATAGCCAAAGAAGTAGGGGTAGGGATGGAGACAGACGTCTGGAAGTATTTCGGTAGTATTCTGTAGTTTATTTATTAGACTAAAATATAATAATAAATACTACAGAATACGCCTGAAGTGAAGAATCTTGACCGTGATGTCACATTGCTACCGGTTGCTGGAAACAAGAGTTCTATAAATTCTAAAAGGATTTTTTTAAATGGAAGGTTTTAGGGTTTGGGTTAGGTATAGCTATAGAATTTTACTTTTAGCTTTTTTAAGGACGCTCAATAACAATAAAGATGGCTGCCGGTAATGACCGTGACGTCATGTTTGAGATTCTACATGTTTACTACCCAGAATACTACCCAAATACTTCCGGACGTCTGTCTCCATCCCTACCGAAGTAAGTAATTACATTTTGTAGATATTAAGTCACATGACATGCAACAATAACAGCACAGATATAAAAAAAAAGACACAAAAATAAAAGTTAAATTATCATTGTACGGATCAGGCCGAAATAAGGTCTTTTCCGGCCTCCATCTTTGGTTGCTATGCAAGTCACAAAGATGGCGGGCGTATAAAAAGTCCCAACTGAGGGGAAAATACTGAAAATGAAATGGGCCGCGCAATGGAAGAAAATCACGAAAAATACACGTTATAAATAATTCTCGAGTTATATCCTTCTAGTTATATCACTAGTAAAACACTTAAATCAGCTTCTTCCATTTAGCAAGTCACTAATAAATTTCCAATGTGATGTTTGCGCTACGGTGGCAAATCGTAAAAAGGAGCGAGCCTTCAAATTTGCGCGCTTATTGATTATTGCATCACTCGCTGTGTCCACAGTTTTGTATTCGATGATTCGTATCTAATAATCATAAGGGGAGGCATTCCCCCTCCCCCAGACCTGCCAACTTTCCCAAAAAAAATATCTGTAGATGGTGCGCGCGCAAGTCGGGATCGCGAGTCATAAGCGCCATGGTCTAAATCTATACACTTAATTATCAATAGTTAAATAATTAAAAGTTAAAGTAATAATCATTTACCTTCATTTTCATCTAATAGTCCACAGAATGAATATTAACATTAACATCATTACTAATGTACATATATACATATGCACAGAACAGAATAATCATTATTTACATATGTACACAACTTGCATGTGTTCAGTTTGACAACATTTCTCTTGTAGCTTTTTTACATTTGCCCAACAACTCTTTGGACATATGTAAGTTGCCATGGCAATAGGTAACTTTGGTGACCAATAAATTATAAATTAAACAGTCTCCACTTTCATAGAGGCCCTTGACTCTGTATAGTTTTTCTTGAGAATAGAAACAATTCTTTCGGCATCTGCATTTTTGAATATCATTATAACCACCCCTTTCTATGCTTAAGTGGGTTTGGCAAAAATTGCAAAATACAAATGTTTCCCCACGGGATGATGACCTTGGAAACGAATGCTTCTCAGTATATTCCTTTCTAAAACGTTGAGCATAACGTTGTTTTTTTTTTGGTTGGAGTTTCAGCATTGTCAGATTCGACCTCATTTGTTGCCACAGCAGATCTTTTCAAAAATGTATCCATTTTGTCACGTTAAGCTTCCTCTTTGAAACAGGCACCACACAATGAATTATTTTTAAATCCATTAAACGAATGGATGATTTAACTATCAAGTGAAGAATGACACAATAAGTGCGGGAGAAAAAACAGGAAGTCATCATATAAGCCAAGTCGTCTTATTTTTTTTGGGCCTTTTCTTTTTATAATTTTTTCGCATTCGGGTTTTTTTTATGGTGAATTTTTTTTTTTTTTCGGAAAATCGGGAGATTAAGGGTCTTATCGGGATTTCGTAAGCATGGGTAAAAAATCCGTATAATCCCGAAAAAATCGGGAGGGTTGGCAGGCCTGCTCCCCCGTTTCTTTTTTTATTTTGGGGAGGGAAACCCCACCCCGTTGTTATTTTATTATTTATTTCAAATTTTAAGGGGAGGCGTTCCCCCTCCCCTTAGACCCCTGCCCCGGTGAGGGAGACAACCGAGGAAATATAACAATAAAGGGAGGTAACTACAACATAGCAACCCTACAGTCCTGGACGCGACCAACTTTCCGGCCGTCATCTTGGATCCGTTCAACAATAATTAGCCACATAATTAATC
The DNA here is from genome assembly GCA_002072015.1 of Radix auricularia. Classification (NCBI taxonomy): domain Eukaryota; kingdom Metazoa; phylum Mollusca; class Gastropoda; family Lymnaeidae; genus Radix; species Radix auricularia. Next base: position 467,653 of record MUZC01003208.1, read on the forward strand.
ATTCACAATATGCCATTTTCGTTCATTTCCAATTGAAAATATTAAGATTGTGAATATTATGATAGTGATAATCTGCCTAAATTAAATAAACAAGTTTCAGTTTACTAAACAGCTCATCAGATGACTAGAATTAACATAAGTGTTCATACTTATTTTGGTAATCCTGCAGATTTTACTTGTATATTATTTTAGAGCGAAATTTAATTTTTTTAAATTTCTAAGGCATTTTTTCGACTCTCAACAGTAAATAGTCTCAGCGTGATGCAACCATTTTGTTTATTTATCACTGAACTTGCTGGATTGTCTCAAGGAGATGTAAAATGGAAATTTCTCACTTACAAACAAACAAAATAAGAATCAAACAACTAGTAACGAAACAAAATATTAAATTTTCCTTAACTTATTTATTTTGTAATTAAGAACAATCAAGTACTTTTTATAAAACATTTTCAGTCAGAAAATTTATTTCAGCATGGGTCGGCCCAGGTAAAAAACATCTGGCAAGCAGTTTGCTAGATAAACAAAATGGACGTTTTGTGACCGATTATGTATTATATAGAGCCAAAAAAATGCCTTAGAAATTAAAAAGACTCCTAAATTAATGCTGTAATAGCTGAAATACAACATATAATAATGCATTTAATAAATTAAAAACGTAAGTTCTCACGAGAAAATTAAATTTCTCTATAAAATTATGTACTTCGATTATCGTTCGCGCATCGCTTTGCGCATGTTGTAAATTCACGCAAAACTGTCATGGCGATTTTACTCTCGGTCTTAATGCCACATCGGTAGTTTGCGTTTTACGTCACAGTTTTTGAATATTTGTGTACTTTGTCATCAGTGATGAGGAGGATATATTTAGTCTACCACACTGGTATCATTTTCACGCAGGCTGTGTGTGCGAGCGATGAGAGGTTTTATTCTCAATGGTTGTTGTGTACATAAATTGCATACAAGTTTTTTATTTTTATAATAATATAGCGGTTAACACTAAGTTTAGGTACTTCGATACTCGTTCGCGCATCTTTCTGCGCATGTCGTAAATTCACGCAAAAACTGTCATGGCGTTTTTTGTTATTGTTTTTCGATTATAGCGTTACTTTTGCGTTCTACGTCACATTTTTCAAAATAGAGAGCTCTTCTTCATTAGTGACGTTTACCGCATAATTGCTTAGTATTTTGATGCTATTTTTACCGCGAGGCCGATCTCGGCACCGGCACACTATAAATCTATTGCAAAGGATATGAAATAAACGTTAAAATAAACTTTATCTTAACCGGTGCCATCTAAAGGTTAGAAATATACCCCATTTTGATTTCATTTTAAAACCTGAATAACTTTATTTCTTTAAAATTGGTTTTAGCTGAAAAAAGTTATGACTCCCCAAACTTTAAGGACTTGAGGATGGAAGTAGGAATATATCCCGAGTCATCCCCCTTTCAAAATACAAACGGGGTTGTCGGAAATGTCTTTTTTAAATCAATTTATCCTAAATACAATGTAATGCTTAAATATAATTATATATTGAACTGATAAGAATTGATCGCATTTAATAATAGGTTTAGTAAGTTTAATGATATTGAATAGAATAGTAACACCAAAGATTATATTTTAACTTGATTTTTCTGAGTGATGAGTTATTTCAATTACCGTACTACTATTACTATTACTAATACTATTAACTATTACAATTAATTATTAGTAATATTAAAGTTAATTTACAAAGATATACAGTTCCAATTAACATTATACCCTAATACTATTAGTTGTCTAGTATAAAAATCTTATAGTATCAGTGGATAGTATTAGTATTTCAAGGCATTTGGGTTGCTTTAATTATTAATTACATTTGTCATTTGTATATTATTATGTTGTATACCATTAAAATTTTAAGAATATAATTAAAAGTTTTGTATAATATAATGCTAGTTCCACACTGCTACTTACCTTAGAATTAATAGTAATAATGGTGATGTAATACTTTTATTTAATTTTTTTTTTTTTTCTTAAACAATTTTTGTTAAATCTCACTTACCATCTTATTTTCACAAAAATGAGGACATAGACATTTGACAAACATTAAAATTAAAGTAATCAAAATAAATCAATCTAAATAATTAAAATTAAATAACATTACCAAGTAAAATAGGCATAGGAATAGTTACAGAGATAAAATAATATTCCATTGCAGAGCTCGGAATATCTTCAATTGCCAAATATTTAATGAGAATTTGCATACAATAATAATAATACAAGTTATTTACTCAGAAATTAACAGGCAAAATGTTCTTATTATCATTTAATGCCTTAATGAAATGAGTTACTAAAAACTTCACATACTTTTTAAATTTAACTTTAATTTTTGAAATTTAAAATTTCATTAACATGCAGTGTGGGGTATTTCCACAAATAATTTATTGTAACTTGCATTCAGTTTTATTTTAAGAGTCAAATACTTACCATTCAAACATTTAATTATGTTTATTGAATTAAATTTACAATTTAAATAATTAAAATACATTAGGCATGCAACTGTTTGTACTGATTTGAATTTCTATATATAAAAAAACAATAATTTTTGCCCTTGATTTTCTTCAACATGCCTTCAAATATATTTTTTACAAAATTCAAAATCTTGATATCATTTAAACATTCCTTCTTCATTGTTTTGTAAATTGGATTGTGAATGTCTCCTGAAAATTTGATAACAATATCTCTAATATTTAAAAAGTTATGAGGGAAATAGTACAGAATTTTGAAATTTGGGTCACAAGTTTTTTAATAAATTGTATAGGTTAAATAAGGGGCCAAAAAAATTGACAAAAAAATTCATAACTCTACTTCTATAAAAGATAGAAAGACAAAACAAGTGTTTTTGAAAAGGTCTTAGCAAGCCCTTTAAAATGATATATTATTTAAGCCTATTGGTCTACATTTAAATTTTCTGTCAAAGTACCTACTAAGTTGTACTTAATTCATTTTATAACCCAAAGCAATTTATTTTCTTGAAAACAAATGCTGGTAATAGAAGTTATGATTTTTCCCGTTCGATGAGCTTAGAATAAAACTAAGAAAAGGCCGATCGTCATCGAGTCACCTCCCCTTATAAAGAAAATATTAAAGGGTTATTGTTATTATACTATACTATACTATACTATTACTATACTGTATTAAAATGATAAAAACTCATGAGTAATAGTAATAGTAGAATTGATTAATTTAACTTGTTAACGTTTTATTTAATAAGAAGACTAACGAATACCGTGTATTTTTAATAAAATGATTAAGAAGTTACTTCAGAAGTACAGTGTTAGTGTACAGTTGACAGTGAATAATGACAGTTGAGTCGTTGAATGCACCAGTCTAGTGACGAGTAGTTACAAACAATTAGGTGAAATCCTCTTAGTCTTAGGCCTGGGATACAACTTTTATATATGTATTTGGAATTTACTAGTATAACTCTGTTGCAGATGAGTGGTTCCTTACCGTTTTTAGGTAAACCTCTGATAACTTTCACTGCTGCATCAAATTTTTCTTTTGGGCTTGACGCCATGTTTGTTGCTAATGTAAGGGCGTAATAAAAATTGCTATTTTATTGTTTTTAAGGGATTATTCTTCCTGATTCCTATATACCCGTCGCGGAGGCATTCATAAACAAATGTAGGCAACAAATGCTTAAGCTTTCAATAATATAAATGCTATTGTTGTTGTTTTTTTTTAAAAAAAAGGAAATGATGATATATTACTTTTGTTTATCAATGACACAGTTTTAGATATTGCGGGCAAAGCTAAAGCGGATTAAAGGGGGAAAAAAGGTGTGTGTGTGTGGGGGGGGGGGGGGGCTGAACGGACTAGAGCCAATGGCCAATCATTTAAAAATTTAGGGGCCCCCCAAACTTATTACATTTTATTTTAAAAAATTGAACAATTGTTTGCATGTATATATATAAAATAGATTAATAAAATATTATCTATTTATTTACTAAAAAATGCCACAGAGTTTGAAATACCATAAATCATCATCGATTGCAATAACATCTAAAAACTATTTATGCGGGAAGGAGGACACTTAGCTAAGGGAAAAAATCTATTGCTTATTAGTTTGAAACAAATGCGAACACGAATCTTCGACATGTGTTGTATAATTCAATATCAAATTTTCAACAAACAAACCAATTTAGTACACTGTACACGAGTTACGAAGCTTCGACCAACAGTGTTGATCACAATATGCCGTAGCTATTTGTCTTGATTTGGTTGGGAAAAGCGCAGCAGAGGGTAGTCCTGCTCAGTGGCGTAGCGAGGGGGGCAGGGGGTGGCGAATGCCCCCGGGCGCCACGTTAGGGGGCGCCAAAATGAGTATTAAAACTCATTATTTAATTTAATTTTATGTAAACTAATGTATCCCAAATGCGTTTGCAAGATTGAATATTGGAGCTCCGAACATATCTTTATTACAAAACAGTTGTTAAACATGATTTAGGCGCCACGATTGAGCGTTAAGGGGCGCAATTCTACTCATAAATAAATGACACATCCACAATGTAGGATTGCTGATGTGTTTTTTTTTTTTTAAATTTTAAAAACTGTGAGTTGATGGTAGTGAGCAGTAAGAGACCAATACGATTCTTTTAATAGAGCTACCAGAGAAGACACTAAAAGCAACCAAAATTACCAAGACAAGAAAAAG